>PVHY01003892.1:0-101041 GCA_004024945.1 Uropsilus gracilis
TTTTGATTGGGTTTTTTGCTTTGTTTTTGTTGAGCTGTAGGAGCTCTTTGTGGATCTTTGTTATCAGACCCTTGTCGCTTGTCTGCAGGGCAAAAATTTTCTCCCAGTTGGTTGGGTTTCTTTTTGTTTTGTTTATTGTCTCTTTTGCTGAACAGAAACTTTTTAGTTTTATATAGTCCCAGCTGTTTATGCTTTCCTTAATTTTTCTGCCAGCCATAGTTTTTTCCCCAAATGGATTTCTGAGGTGAAATTCATGAAGGGTTTTGCCCAGGTTTTCTTCTATGTATTTTCCTACTAATCTTTTTAATGCTGATGTGATTGTTCTACCAAATCAAAGAATCCAGAGAACTAGGGGGAAATTTGCTCTCTGCCCCTGTAAGGTTTTTTTTTTGTTGTTGTTGTTGTTGTTGTTTTAAAAAAAGCTTTTCAAAAGGAGAATGTATAAAATAAGGATGAGAAACAATGGCACAAGAGGAAGAACAGATTCAGAGAAAGCACATAGAGGAGAGGGGGTCGATGGGCTGGAGTGAAGGGCTTCACCCATCTTCACTCAGGCAGCAGCAAGCAGCTCCTCCCACACTGCCACAGGAGGGGTTCTCATTAGTTCAGGGACCACTGGCCTGAGGGACGCTCTCTAACTTCAGTGTCCATGGGCCAGACAAAGCTCACAGCCTGCTTTTTCTGAAGAAAAAAGCTAATATATTATTTGTTTCCAGGGTTTCACCTACCTTTATGGTGTTCCCTCTTCATATTTAACCTTCAATTATTTGATTGTGATCTCTAAGGAGAGCTGAGTTCATTCTGAGCCCAGTCCACCTTTGTTTTCTTAGAATTCCTGAACTCAAAAGGACCTAAAGCAAATAACTCAGCCATGCAAACAACCTCCAGTGACTCTGGGCTAGCAGTAAAGACAAGCCGCACAGAGGGCAAGCAGGGTAGTTGCACTCTGCTGTCTGAGATTATCTGTATCAGATGGTTAGAACCAGTCATTAAATTATGTTTGATCAAAAAAGTTGCTTTACTTTTTGAACCTAAACATCCAGCTGTGTAAAAAAAGGAGATCAAAGGCCATTGCAATTAAAAGGGACTTCAGGCTTATTTAGATCTTCCCATCTCACTGTACTAGGTGGAAATCGACAGCAGAAGTGCACGCAAACATCTTAACAGCCTTAACAGAATTCAGCCGCTATTTACCTCTAAAGAATTCAGTCACTTTAAGATGCTTTTAAATAGCCCCCATTTCTCCTACTTCCTTCAGAAGCAGAATAGTAAGTGCAAGGTTGAAAAAAGGTAAGAGAAGCACCCAGAATCAAAGGACACAAAAGAAGAATTGAAGAGAATCTGCTTGAGCTTATTTAGACTATTTCTCTCTGAAAAATTCTCAGGTACAGGAAGCACAATAAAGTATTGAAGTCAAAACAGGTATGCTGAGTTGTTATTCCTTGAAATATACTTATTAACAGATCCAGTGATAGGATATCTATATCTGTATATGTATATATGTATATATATATCTATATGTATATCTTTAATAGTTAATTTATTAAATATTGAATATATACTATGTACTACATTCCTGGGGATTAGAATCAAAGTAAGGATTACAAAGCTCAATCTTTAAGAGAGCTTTTATTGAAGACTACAATATCATAGGCACTGGACCAAGCATTAGCTCATTTAACCTTAACAATGACTATGACTGCCCTTTTTATAGAAGGAATCAAAGACTTAGAGCAATGACATAACTTGCCTGTGGCTACAGATCTGGTTGGTGTCAGTACTGAGTACTGACTTAGGCCAGTTGAGTTTCTAACCATTATGCTCCAGTGGTTCCCACAAAACTAGATCCCTGGGACTCACAGTTTACAGGTGGGGCATTTGTGACTAGTCCATAAGGGATGGATTCCAAATGGGAAGGAGGCTGATTAAGGGAGAGTTTGCAGGGGAGGTTGCACTGGGGCAGGAGCTTGGAAATGAAGGAAGAGATGCCCATTTGTTGAGTTGGGAGAAAGCACACTTTAGTCATGATCCCAGATGAGCCAGGGCGTCGACCCTGAAGAAAATCCTAATGGTCCTAGGGTCAAACTAGACCTCAGGTTTGGATTTAAAACTAGCTGAGGAACAATCTTGATTCAGTCAGGAAGAGCAGTGGACCCGGATGGAAACTGTTCGCCTTTAGAGCTTACTCTTCACGTGTATTGTTGGTTCACCACAGCCTTCTTAGGAAGCAGCTGGTTGTACCCTGAAACAGACAACCTGAAGAAATGTGAGGGTGGAGGCACAGCTACACTGAGCTGCCAAGAATCAGGGAAGTTGCCAAAAATAGTTCATCTTTCTAGAACATCTCCCTTTCCATAGCTTTATTCAGATCCACCTCAAGATTAGCTATGCACGCAGAGTTTTACAAGAAGGGCAAGAGGCATAATAAAGAAAGGGTTGGGTCACACAGGAGCTATTTATGCCCCAGGTCCTTTACTCTCTGGTCTACATAACTATGTGCTTTCTTTGGAAATCACCAAGGTTATGAGAAAGACCAAACATCAAGGCTAACACAAGGACACCAGACAGTTGAGGGACCACAACCGCTGGTCTATTTGCTCATTTCTTAGAGAGCCTTTTGTCTTATCTCTCATCTACCTTGGATATTCTTTTCCCATCTCCAAAGCTCCCTATTCCATTTTCCTTTCTTCCAACTTCTTCCATCAGCTCCTAATGGAATAGCTCCATGGCAGGAAGTTCCAGGCCCAGGTTTTTGCCCTGGTAGGAGAGCACCCACTTGTGGTCATAGACCAATGAAATCTGAGTTCCCTCAGAGAATTGGATTAATGTAGAGTCCTGGGCCCCATGCCAGACCCACTGAACAGACTTACTGAACTGAAAACTGCATTTTAAATGCCTCTTCCGGGTCACTTTTGCTCACTCAAGTTTGAAAACCACTATTCTGGGGATAAAGACCTCTGGAAAATGAAGAACAGAAGGCACAGTGACAGGGAAGGGTTTATTCTGCCCCTTCATTTCTGTTCCCCTCTCTGTCTCCTCTGCTAAAATATGACTGTC
Organism: Uropsilus gracilis; assembly: GCA_004024945.1. Taxonomy (NCBI): domain Eukaryota; kingdom Metazoa; phylum Chordata; class Mammalia; order Eulipotyphla; family Talpidae; genus Uropsilus; species Uropsilus gracilis. The sequence continues at coordinate 3,058 of PVHY01003892.1, forward strand.
TGAGGAGGAAACCACTTTCTATTCAGTTCTCAAACACTGGGTCTTGGGCTGTGATGGGTGACCATGGACATTCACAAACTCTTGTGGAATGAACATACTGTTCTTGTGGGGCACTCTCCCCCTCCGTTTTTTACCCTCCTCCCCTTTCTCATGGGGCCCCCTTAGCCTTGGGCACAAACCAGAAATGTTTTAAGAGATGGTTAATGTTTAAAAGGAGAGAGTCAGTCATGGGCTGGGCATTGGTGGGTTGCACAATCGGCAAACAAATCCACCTTCCTCTGTTCTTCCCTAAGCCAACAGAAAGCAGCCAAAAGATGGTCACTCACCCAGCAGTGGCTCACAAGCAGCTGACCCACCATACACAGCAATTGCGCAACATTGCTGTAGGGACCTTAGGCTATAAATAGTCTTTATTAAGAGGCCCCATGTGGGACTGGACAGGCCCCATGCTTGGCTCTTAACTCATTGTCCCTTCAAATCAATGGATGAAAGGAATTTAAAAAGTGTCATTTATAAACTCTAAGACTGGAGCAAAGTATTCTATGTTTCCCCTTGAAATCCACCTGTTCTCCAGGTTGTGAGGGCACCTTAGGATCTACCTCTTTCTGGTGACTAGTAGCCATCTGTCACCCAGTCCCACTGATGCAATGAAAATACTGAAGGTAATGACACTTTTTGTTATTTAGAATGTATCCCTTCTCTTTCCCATGCCACTCACTCCTACACTTGACTCTTATTTCTTCCACATGGATCATTGTTTGGTGGTCCCCTTCTTGTCTGCAAGATCAATTCCTCATACTCACTTGTTTCATGTTTCCTCCCTAGTTTTCTTTTGCTTGTAACAGTGGTCTACCGTTATTATTGTACACTTATAAATTGAATATGTGCTATCAATCCATATAAAATATTAGAGAAATTTGCTTCCATTGTTAATTTTTGACAAACATAAATAGAATTAAGTTCTAATGTTTTCTCATTGTACACTAATGAATCATTTTGAATAATCCACAGTGGACATTACTGAGGATAGCTAAGACTGAATTATTTTGCAAAGCATTTCAAGACCTAGTTCTAGGTCATACACTTATTTACTTAGAGTGTTATGGCTAGTTAGAGGGCTAAGCTAGGAATAACAATAAGTAGACACAATTCCTATAAATCAGGAGTTGATAGATTAATGGAGGGGATAAATAAATAAATAAATAACTTCGGAAATCATACAGAAGTTTGCACAAGACCTCAATGGAGAAAAAGAAAAGAATTAGCTTTGTCTGTGAGAGGACTGTTTGATCTGAGTCTTGAAAGGATGAGCAGAAGTTCACAAAATCACAAATAGGAGGCTGGGCACAGAAAATAGCAAATTAAAGGCACAAAGGTAAAAAGAATAGCTACACTTGCAAAGGGGCGAGTAGTCCATAAAGGTTGGTGCAGGATGACAGAAGATGAGGATGACAAAAGGTTGAGTTCAAATCATGGATGATTTTATCTGCCTTACCAATAAGTTTGGAGTTTCTCCTGAAGTTAGTAGGAGTCACAGGATGTTTTGAAAAACTACATTCTCTTCTAAATGCATTTTAGCTACCTTCCCCATAGCCATAACAGAATATGAAATAGAAAGAATGATATTAGCAGTTTCTAAGGCAGATGGGCAGAATTTGCTTGCCCTGGACCTGTTATTCATGAATGTCTCTCCATACTGGTCTATGAAGCTGACAACCTGCGTTGTTCAGAAAGCCCTGTATCAAGCCCACAGCCTGCAGACATGAGAATGTGCCTCTCCCTAAATTCTAAAGGCAAGTTCAAGAAATGGTCAGTGTTAAAACTAAAGTTTACATTCTACATCTGGGACTAAGGTTATTGAAATATTTCTCAGCTTTCTCCGGCACTGTGATAAGACTAGGACATCTATCTCAAGCACTATTCAGAGTCAATAAGCACAGACTTTAGTAAAAAGTTTTCAAGTATAACACAATGACAGATGCATAGATTTCACTGCAATGAAAACTGGAGAGTGAAAATTTTTTTGTTTCTTTATCTCTGCAATTTCCAGGTAGGAGACAGTACTATCTATCTTCTCTCTTTATTGTACTTTTATTAAGAAATTGATGTTTATACAGTGCTCCCAAATAAGCCATTCATCTTTTAGGTTCATTAGCATGTCCAATTCTTTTTCCTAAGACTCCTTACCTTAAAAATCTCCTTAGATGGGTAATCATTCATTTAATCAACCTTTAAAGTATGCATCATGGTTGCTAGGCAATGCCTTTGGCATGGTTTTAATTTCTAAAGTATTTTCCTTTAGACATAAAAACACAGATGTTCACCATCTGTAGGGTGGCTACTTTGAGTAGCTTTTCTCAGGAGGGAGTTAGACTCACCTGGAGCCATGCATGCTTTCCTCTGATAACCAGAGCTGGGCATTTCTGTGATTCTTGGTCCATGTTTGAGATATGTTCTGTGTTGGGAAACTAGAAATTTCCTCTGCATGAGGAAAGCACAGAGTTTTACTCTGTGCATACTCTGATAGTCTCAGATTTTAGCCTTATGTACTAAAATATGAAATATTCAGAGACAAAACATTGTATTGAATAAAAAATGATAGAGATCTTCATCTGGAGTAGGGAAAGGTTGGAGATCATAAAAGTTAAGTGGCAGATGTGTAGTGAAATGAAGTGTAGCTGTGTGGGGTGAGAACATCAGGGTAACAGCAGAGTGTAGCAGATAGTGGGTGGACAGTTGGCAGATGCTGTAGGTCCTGGACCTGACTCCCAGCCATTTCCTACACCCTCTCTGCTTTCCAGGCTCCCTTCTGTCAAAAGAAGTCATGATATGGTTGCCAGCTAAGAGCCTGATTCTGTATGTCTTACTTATTTATCATATTCCAATACAGTGCCAACAAACAAAATGGTGCTGGGAAAAAAAGCGAATTAATCTTTGACAAAGGAGGAAAAAACTTACATTGGAACAAAGATAGCCTCTTCAATGAATGGTGCTGGGAAAATGGACTAAGACATGCAAAAAAATGAACCAAGACATCTCTCTCACACTATGCACAAAAATTAATTCAAAATAGATAAAAGGCTTCGATATCAGATCTGAAACCAAAACATACATAGAGGAAAACTTGGGTAAAACCCTCCATGATGTACAGTTCAGAAATCCCTTTCTGGAATCATCTGCAGAAGGCAAAAAATTGAAGGAAAACATAAACAGATGGGACTTCATCATTCTAAAAAGCTTCTGTACAGCAAAAGAAACAAAAGAAAAAACCAAAAGAAGCCCAACTGAATGGGAAAATTTTTTCACCCTCCAGAAGAGTGATAAGGGATTAATAACACAGATCTACTTTGAAACAAATGACAAAGAAGACACAACATTCCAAAATGTTTGGGACTCAGCAAAAGCATATCTAAGAGGAAGGTTCATAGCAATACAGGCCCATATCAAAAACCAAGAAAATATCCAAAGAAAAAACCTCATATCCCAACTCGAAAAATTAGAAAAAGAACAAGAAAAGCCAAAGCCCAGAAGAAAACAAGAAATAATAAAAATAAAAGAAGAAATAAACAACATAGAGACCAAAAAGACTATCCAGAAGATTAACAAAACTAAGAGCTGGTTCTTTGAAAAAATAAATAAAATTGACAAACCCCTTGCAAAGCTAACAAAGAAAAGACCCAAATAAATAGAATCACAAACGAGAAAGGAGAAATCACCACAGACACAAAAGAAATCCAAAGGATAATCAGAGACTACTATGAACATCTATACGGAAACAGATACAACAATCTGGATGAGATGGTCAAATTCCTGGAAAAATACAACTACCCAAAATTGAACAAAGAAGAAATAGAGTCTAAATAATCCAATCATAAGCAGTGAAATTGAAGCAGTCATAAAAACTCTCCCTAAAAACAAGAGCCCAGGACCAGATGGCTTTATGAATAAAGCACAGTTGTTAACAAAATATTGTGTTCAGGCTGACACAAGTAACATGAATGACTTTTTACATGGGCAATAGTAGCCCCAAATAAAAGTCTTCACCCCATTCTTCCTGCAAGAGCTCTGACCAGGAAATACAAGCTAGGTAGGCAGGATGGTCTTTGAGGGCTTCATAAGACTCCAGAGAATCTCTTAGACCAAACTGAGGATGTAGGTTTATCTTTAGTTTTGACTACTAAGTAATTCAGCATGATTTGCCAGTCTAGGCAGCCAAGGGCTCAATAAGTGGCAGAATTTTCTAAAGCATGAGCAAGATGGCACATGGGATGAAGTCAATCATTTTACTAGTGGAATCACAAATCAGAATATACCATGAATATTTTATTTTAATTAATTGATATTTAAATCTTATTTTTAAAAAATTGATTGCATATATATATGGCAATATTGTCTACCCTGAGGTTCTCCCACCACCCTATCACCCATGAATCATCTTAATCTCTTGTGCCCATCCCTTCCCTGATTTTACCCTCCTCCCCCTCTCTTGCTCTATGCTTCAGTTCTGTTGACAGTTTTAAATTTTTCTTGTCTGTCTGTTTTTTCCCCTATATTCCTCATATAGTGAGGCCATGCAGTATTTCTCTTTTTTCTTTCTGGCTTATTATTGCTAACATGATTCATTCTAGCTCTATCCATGTTGCTGTGAATAACATAAGTTTGTCTTTTTTGATTGATAAATAATATTCCACTGTTCAAATATATCATCATTTTCAGTCATTCATCTCTTTTGGGGCATTTAGGTTGTTTCCATATACTGGCTATTGTAAATTGTGCTGCAATAAACATCTGAGTACAGGTGTCCTTTTGAATTAGGGTTTTTGTATTCTTTGGGACTGCTGGATCAAATGGAAGCTCCATTTTCAGGAATTTGAGAGTCCTCCACACAGTTTTCCATAGTGGCTGGACCAGTTTACATTCCCATAAACAATGTAAAAGTGTTTCTTTCTCTTAACATCCATGACAGCATTTATTGTTGCCTTTTTTTTTTGTTTGTTTGTTTATTTGTTATTTAGTTTGGGCCATACTTACTAATGTGAGATGGTATCTCATTGTGGTTTTGATTTGCATTTCCCTGAATATTAGTTTTGCTTTTTTGTTTGCTTGTTTTTGTTTTGTTTTGTTTTGGAGACTAGGTCTTGCTGTGTTGCCCAGGGTACCATAGAATCAAGTTGCTTGGGGTACCGCAGACTCAAGTGATCCCCAGCCTCAGCCTCCCAGGTAGCTGGGATTACAGGTACCTGCCACAGCACCTGGCTGCTTTTTTGAGACCAGGTCTTGCTATGTTGCCCAGGATAGTCTCAAACCCATGAACTCAAGGGATCCCAAGCCTCTTGCCTCTCAACGCTTGAACAACAGGCACGTGCCACCACGTCTGGCTCCCTGATTATTAGAGATGCCAAGCATTTTTTCATATGCCTATTGACCATTTGTATTTCTTCTTTTGAGAAGTGTCTTTTTAGGTCTTTGCCCCATTTTTGACTGGGATTTTGCTTTGTTTTTGTTAAGTTGTGTGAGTTCCTTGTGGATCTTTATTATCAGACCCTTATCACTTGTATGGAGGGCAATTTTTTTCCCATTCAGTTGGGTTTCTTTTTGTTTTTGTTATTGCCTTTTTTGCTGTACAGAAGCTTTTTAGTTTGATGTAGTCCCAGTTGTTTATATTTTCCTTCATTTTTTTAGCATCTGTAAATGTGTCCTGAAAAAGAATTCTCAAGTGTAAGTCTTGGAGTGTTTTGTCCATATTTTCCTCTATGTATTTTATAGTTTCAGATATTAAATACAACTCTTTTGTACATGGTGTGGGGAGTAGTCTAGATTCATTCTTTTGCATGTAGCAGTCCAGTTATCCCAGCACCATTTGTTGAAAAGACTATCCTTGTACCACTGAATGCTTTTGGCCCCTTTGTCATAGATTAGTTGATCATATATGTGTGGCTTTATGTCTGAACTTTCAATTCTGTTCCATTGGTCTGTGTTTATTTTTATTCTAGTACCATTCTGTATTAATTATTATGGCTTTGTAGTATAATTTAAAGCCTGGGACTGCACCCCATTCTCCTTTTGATCAGGAGAGCTTTGGCTATTAGAGAATTTTTATTATTCCATATAAATTCCAATAGTATTTGTTCTGTTTTTTTAAAGAATGTCATTGAGATGTTTATTGGAATTGTATTGAATCTGTAGATTGCCTTTGGTAGGATGGCCATTTTGATTATACTGATTCTTTCAATCCATGAGCAGGGAATGTATTTCCCCTTCTATTTCTTTTAGCAATGTCTCATAGTTCTCTTTGTATAGGTCTTTCATTTCTTTTTTATTAAGTTGATTCCCAGGTATTTAATTTTCATTGGTACAATTGTAAATGAAGTAGTTTTCTTAATTTCATCTTCTTCAGACTGATTTTTTTGCATATAAGAAGGTGACTGATTTTTGTGTGCTGATTTTGTAACCAGCTACCTTACTGAACTGGTTTATTATTTTCATTAGTTTTTCTGTAGAGGTTTTAGGGTTTTCTATATAGATTATCATGTCATCTGCAAAGAGTGTCAATTTTACTTCTCCTTTCCCTAGTTGGATTCCTTGTATGTCCTTTTTTTGCCTTATTGCTCTAGCTAGGACTTCCAGTATTACGTTGAAGAGCAGTGGTAAGAGTAGACACCCTTGCCTTGTTCCTGATCTCATAGCAAAGACTTTCAGTTTTTCACCATTTAAGATGATATTGACTGTGGGTTATACCATGGATATGTATATGAATTTATGTCCATATACTACCCATAGTTATTTATTAATACTTCTCTAGGTTTAGATTTATTGTAATCACTGAAAATTTGGCAAACTAAGCCAGACATGGTAGCATGTGCCTGTAAGCAACAGCCTATGGAGCACGACTGGGATTGGGGATCATGGTTCAAGTCCTGCCCGGGACAACATAGCGAGACCAAGTTCCAAAAAAATTGCTGGGTGTGGTGGCATGCGCTGGTAACCCCAGCTACCTGGGAAGCTGAGGCTGGGGGTTTCTTGAGTCCGTGGTACCCCAGGCAACATGAGCCTGCAGTTCCTTAGGCAAAAAATAGTGAGACCTAGTCTCACACACACACACACAAAAAAAAAAAAAGAAAAAGAAAAAAAAGAAAAGAAAAAAGAAAAAAAAAAGAAAAGAAAAGAATTTGCAAACTATAGCCTGTGTGTCTGTTTTTGTGCAGCCCATGAGCTGAGGATGATTTTTACATTTCGAGGGTTATTGAAAAACACACACACTAAAACATTTACAGAATATCTCTCTCATAGAAAGGGAGACTTTCTAAGAGACACAAAGCCTAAATTACGTATCTCCTGACCCTTTACAGAAAGTCTTGCCAACCCCTGGTTATGAGGACTTACTGGCTTTTCAGGTGCAATACAATCATGTTTGCTTTCTCATTTCATCTGTCCAGTCACCCGTGGAGTAGGGAGGACAGGTGTGATGTCCATTTGAAAGGTGAGGACATAGATACTGGGGACAGTTATGCAATTGCCTGGAGGTCACGGACATGTGGTAAGGCTGGGGATAGACCCAAGGTCTTCTAAATCCCTATCCAGGACTCTTATCAGGAGATCACAGAGAACATGAATGGCCCAGTTCATCTTCATGGGAACAAAAAAAGGTTGAATTGCATCCAAACTGATTTAAGGGTACTGGGTCTGTCCACCCTTTCTTAGCAGGCAGCTCATTGGGTGATAAAATCATGAGAGTATTTGGAAATGCTAGAAATATTTAACTAACCTCATTATAGACTTGGGCAAGTAAGGCAACAAAAGTTCACATTTCCCTGCAGCCCAAGAGTCTGCTCTCCAAGTTGCCAGTGGTCCAGACTCATTGCAAGGAGACCAAAGGCCTGCTTGCTCCCTTCTACTCCCTATACTCCCCTTTCCTTGCTCCCTTCTGCACCGTGTGCACTGCTGGGAGCAGCTGGAGGGAATGAATGCCTACATTATCACTCATGGCCTGTCAGCAACTTCTGGGCCACAGACCCTGGGGGAGGATGGCAGAGGCAGCTGGTGCAGAGTGCCCACCCCTCTCCCCCTGCACCCAGTAAACAGTCAGCCAGGCTGAGTAGCGGTTTGTTCTTTTGGCTCCGCCTGAAGGTCTCAGACATTGAGACCACCCCCCCCCCCCGCTGCCCCAGGGCTGAAGAGGGGTTTTGTGTCCTTAATTCAGGTCTTAATCCTTGCATGTTCTGAGGTGGAGACCTAAAATAAAGACACACACAGGGTTGGTCTTTGAGTTGCCAACAGGCAGGAGAGATTGGAGGCTGCCAGGACTCAGGCTTTTCAGCCCATCGGGGTTGACTTGGGATGTTTTCAAATTATAGGAGTCTGGTTGGATGACTTGAGGGGCTCTTCTAAGAACCTACAATTCCAAATCCTCAAGTTTCTTCTCACTGGTTGCTATGGAGAGGCAATGCCACCCCTAGAGCTAGATCTCTGAAGTGCAAGGTGGGTTCCATCATTACTAGTTTAAGTCACTTAGTAATTTAGTCCCTAGTCTGCAGACACCTGGTCATGGAGGAGAGCAGAGAAATGAAAGCAGACAGGCAGGAGTGGATTCCAGCCGGCTTAGTCAGAATCTGAGTGCACGGAAGACATGAAAGAGGCAGCAAAGGAAGGTGATTAAGGTGGGAATGGGGAGACCATGGCATTGAACGAGCTGCAGAGGTGAGGTCTGGCTCTCCCTCTGTCTTGCTTTGATTTCCCCCCATTTCTTCTTTTTGCAGAGGCTCCAAGATAAGGACATTTTCTCCCTGCATCTGACATGAGTCATCTCATCATCACCCCAGTGCCTTCCCAGCTGTCTCCTGCAATGTCACAAGAGTCCTTTTGCACATTTCAGTGCCATGTTCTCAGTTCTTATCTGAAAAAGTACGTGGGTCTAGCTCTTTTTGCAGGAGTTGTCCCAGCTTTGTTGTCCTTTCTTTTGATTTTGAACTGCAACTTCAGAAACCCATCTTATTTTCATGATTTAACTGAGGGGGGGGGGTGGGAACCAGTCTGACTCAGCACAGCACCAAACACAGTCCTTTGCCCCCATGGTAAACATGCAATAAGGATCAAACCAATATAGTGTTTCCACATAATTCTTCTAGCCAGTTGCTAAGAAAAATGCTGTAACTGCAGGTTAGGGGAAGTCAGGGGATTTAGAACAGCTCTGAATCTAAGAGAGCTCTCATCCAGTCCAGAACTTAAAAAGAAAAAAGTTGTTACATACCTGAGGAAGTGTGAGCTTATTGCCCATCAATCATATAGCATTGTAGGCCAATGTGATATTAATTCATCAAAAAATAAATAAAATTTTATATATTTCAGAAAAATATATAGTTTTTATATTTTTAAATTATATTCAAATTTAAAATTTAAATATAAAATTTAAATTTTATATTTTTCAAGTTGCATCAGACTAATAGATTTCCAAAGTTTTCGGCAATTCATCCATCCAGCACTTCTGTCAGTGCAATGCTTCCAACAAAGTGAGAAAAGAAAAACCATCTTTTTCTTTCCAAATCACTCCCATATAAACATCAGAATTTATAGAAGACAGTTCTTACAAAGGGTCTCACCATGCCTTTGCTCTGAAACTGCATATTTCTTTCTCAATCATAGACCTGCGTAGCACCCCAGTCTACCTGCCAAGAGAGGCAACCTGCTGTGCCTGCTTGTTTGCTGAATCATTGCTGATTTAAACTCAGCAAATAGCAATGAAAAGCTATTTTAATGAGATTTTAAAGTCCAGCTGTGAAAATTGAAAGTCACCCAACATCAAACCACCCAACCACCTGAGAATATTGCACTGAAACGTTCTTGTCACACACAGGAATTCTATTTCTGAACAGTCAGTTTACAGTAGTAAGAGGAAATGAGGAGCCATTCACTTGCCTAGTCTGGGAGAGTTAAATAGATAATGTTTGCAAAGGGCTCAGCCTAGCGCCTGGCAAAAGTAGTCTTGATAAATGTTGGTTGTCCTGTCTCTACTCCCTTCTCTTAGATCCACAAGAGTAGAGTTCATAGCCACACTCAAGATTCCTCAGTGTGGAACTTGGAGCATGAAGGTGACAGAGTTCTGAGTATTAAAAAAGCACGTTCATCCAGACACTACAACAATACTATCCATGGACACAGGGTGAGAGAGAGTATGTCGTACATGAAGAGTTATGATTAATCTAATTTTAAGTACTCAAGAGATATTAAAAGCAAAACATAAATTTATCTATTTTAATATTTCAGTCAATAATGTAGCCCTTGATTTATCCTTTTAGCAGGAAGTCAAGGATCTCCCTCAAGGACTGACATTTCTCATTCAAACAATTTTTTTTGCCTTAAGATTCATTCCTTTTATCCCAAAAGACACTATTTCATTTTTCTTATTAGCTAAGTAGTTTTCCATTGAATCTATAGCCCACAATTGCTCTAAATGAAATATCAGAAAATAAAAGATAATTATAGAACAGTTTCACTAATTTGTGGAGTGTAAATAAACAAAGAAAACAAATGGGCAAAGCACAGGACAAAATAATTCTTAGACTCTGTGAAAAATATTCTCAAGGGGATGGAGAGGGAAGAAAGGGGGGTGACAGAGTGGTGAAGTGATAGGGCCCCAACACTGGCATGCTGGTGAAGGATAAGTGAAGTTAATCACACATGGAGGTGAGAAGTGTACCCCCAAACTGTACAGTTGTGGAAATGATGGGTGAACCAATAAAACTTGAGAGAAAAAGCTTTTCTATATTTCAGGGATAGTTCAGCCCAGCAATCCTGATTCTAAGTCCTGATTTGGAGGCCAGGTCACCAGGACACTGAAAACTCTTACATCAGTCTCAGAATCCAGGCCATGAGGTGAGGTTTCACAGGCTTGGCCCTTCCTGCAACAGTGCTCTGCTCCCAAGCACAGATAATTTAACTTTCAGAATCATCTGCAGGCTGTGGGGAAATCAGTCTTCTTTCAGGTTCAGGGCCCTCAGCCCAACTCCATACATATCTATGGAGTTGGTAGGAGACACAAATAAGTGGATATGATTTGAGAAATATCAGCGCACAGCATTTTTATTGAACTTTAGTGTTAGCAGGTTATATATAAATGTGTAGTGCCAACGACATTTTATGTTTATAAAAATGCAAATTGAGAATAAGAAATATTTAAAAATAAACCCAATTTTTATTTTCTTTAAAATGGATCAGGAAACCTTTTTCTTCTGTACAAAATGTCAATGTCTACTCTTCATTTTGTGTTCTGAACAAGAACAGAATAGTTGTACTGTTAAACTTCTCATATGTCAATATTGTCAGGCTCAGTTTTCAATTACTTTGTTCTAGGATTCAATAATATCTACTTATAGTACTTCCTTTATCCTAATAAGATTAATTGAGAAGAGCAAACTCAACATTGTTACTTCATTTTTATTAAGTTTGAAATACATTTTTTAGAATCCAGTCTTCAAATCTATAATTTGAAAATGAAGCATAGGTTATCACTTTCACTTCTGGAAAACTCATTCCGGTGTAGTTAAGTGAGATGATTATTCTCACAAAATGAGTTTCTTTGAGGTGATTTCTTGGAGGTAATTTCCTAGAGGTAATTTATTTAGAAATGAGTGAACTGAATCTTACATTTTAAAACCACAGTATATAGACACATAACTCAAGGGCACTCTTGAAAAGAAGTATCCCAAATGTTTGCATGATCTACTGTTTGGTGAGTTGGCATGAAGATTTCCTTTGATCGTATGAAGAAATCAATTGCTTTCGACAATTCAAAAAAAGAAACTTTTCCCCAGGAAAACAAGTCTAAATCTCAAAGCTATAACTGAGACTCAAAACCTCCTACATGAATACACACAAATGCCACAAAATAAAGTAAAATATGGTATGTGTCCTACAAGAGGGTCACACAGGTCACTGTACCATCAATAGTTCCAGCCACAGAAGCATTTCTGGTACTGATGTTAATATTCTACATCCCTGATATTTTTGAATCATAACTTTTTACAACTAAGTCATTGCTGGCAGATCACATTAACCAATAGATATAAGTTCTATATCCCTATAAATGTTGCCTTAGTAAGTATCCTAGTAAATCTGATATTAATGCCACCCAGATCACAGACTATGATGCTAATATTGAACAATTTACATTTGAACTATTAAAGTTGTCCTGGCATCCCACGATAAAGCACTTTCAGATATTACATCTGCCATTATGGCATCACAGCCAGTGATACCCATGACTTTTTTTTTTCTTATTTAATTGGATAATTTATTTCAATATAGCAAATGTGTTCAAATAATATTAGGAGAAAAAATAGAAAATAATATAGTAAGCCTTCATTGTACATTGAGATGCTAGTACATCCACTTATTTAAATTAGAATTCTTAGAGACTTATACTTCTCCTTCACTCTTATGAGCCAACTTTTTGCAGGGCATTTAGTTTCTTTCAGTTTTCTATACATTTTCTCTGCTCCCTCACACTGTCTTGTTCCTCTCCACCTTTGTTACTTCTTTTTTTTTCTTTTTACATATAATTTTAATTCTTTATATATATTTTAAATTTAAATTTATTTATATATGAATCTCACATCATTGTAATCCCAGGAATTTACCGCCCAACCCTCCCCACCATTCTCCCCCTTTCCCTCCCTGCCCGAAGTTGTGTGCTTCAGTTTGGTGCCTAGCTTATTTTGACTTTTCCTCATGGCTTTTGTTTATTTTTCTCTATATCCCATATATTAGTGAAAGCATTTGGTTTCTGTCTTTTTCTTTTTGATTTGTTTCTGCCAATATGATTTCTTCTAAGTTCATCCATGTCATAAAATCATCAAATTTGTCATTTTTAATTGATGAGTAATAGTCCATAGTGTATATATACTACATTTTTTTCATCCAGTCATCTGTTTTAGGGCATTTAGGTTGCTTCCAAGTCCTTGCAATTATAAATAGTTCTGCAGTAAACATCTGAGTACAGATGTCCCTTTGTAGCCACACTGAAGTCTCTTTTGGAATACCCATAACTCTTAATCAGCAACATGTAGAGACATATGTAGATACACACATATATGTGTCTATATTTGTATGCATATTTATGTATATGTACAACTGTTTGCATTATGTATGTGTATATATGCATATTTTAACTTATCCATCTCCCAAAACCATTATAGTCATTTAATTTCTTCTCTAACACATGCTGCTATAGATTCTTAGCCACAGTTTCAAGCACTACACAGCATGATCTCTGATTAGCTTTGTTTAGCATATAGTACATAGGTTGCACTTTATATTCTTTTATAAATCCACCATCAGTAGTTTTGATACCCAGGGAAAATTTGCCCTTACTGTACAGTGGTATTTAAATACAGCATCATTTAATATATTCACATTTAAAATGAAGGTCTTCTTTTTTTGTTTGGTGCTTTTCACCAGAAATTATTTTCATACTGATCCATGTATCATGACCATGTTTTATTGCATTAACTTATATTCTTTTGATACAGAAACATATTGGTATAGTTTTAATTTAAGAAGAGCAATGAATGGGAATTCAGTACATATGATATGTGACATTGAGCTAGACAATTAACTTTTCTAGGTCTTAAGTACTCTGTAAATAATAGCTAGTAATTAGATAAACTTTAAGTTTCTACCAATTTTAACATTTAAAAATTCTGTGACTCTAAAGTTCTAATGGATCCTTCTAGCCCCAGAGGCGTCATCAATCCTAGAGGCAAATTGCCAGGAAGTGGGATTTTTCTCCCCAAGTAAGCAAGTCTGTACTTCAAAGTTATAATAGAGACGTGGAGAAGCAATAGAAATACTGTCAATCCTAGCCTTGTCACACATGGCAAGATTTCTTCATTTTTATGGCTGGGAAATATTCCATATATGGGATATATACACACATTTACCATTTTCTTTATCCATTCATCTGCTGATGGAAACTCAAGTGTTGTTTCCACTATTCTAAATAATGGTGCAATGAACATAGACTATCTCTTTGAGATATCTCTCCTTTGGATATATACCTAGAAGTAAGGTTGTTGGATCATATGGTATCTCTATTTTAATTTTTTTAAAAACCTCCATACTTCTTACCAAAGTGGTTGCAATGACTTACATAGAAAGTGCCTTTTGATTCCCAACTAGAAGAGATAAAAATGCGAGTGACCCACTCTTCGTTTCCCCTTCTTGTTTTCTGAGAGGTAGAATTTGCTTTTACATTGACAAGCTTAATCGTATTAAACTTCTTTCTAGAACCATATTTAAATCTACTATTCCTTTAGACTGACTTTCAAGGATGAAAAACAATAAACGCTACGCTAATCTAACTTAAAACCAGCCAATTCTTTCCCTAAATCTTGAGGCACCTCACTCTGTTACCTGAGGACCTGGTGCCATAAAGCTTGTGTGGTGACCTCAGGTCCAGTGACCTCCATTCACTGCACTCTCCTCCCAACACCCACCATTGATGGGACTGTTGACAGGCAAGCTTCATTTTGGTGTGCACAGAAAGAGAAATCTGACAAGAACACTCTGAAATGTCAAAAGCTGGGGTATAGTTACACAGGGAGCTAGAAATCTCAGTTGTTAGCAAGGTTTAGCATCAGTGGAGAAGGAAGCTCTGATTTTGGTTTGAAACTTAATTGTCAAGACTCCAAACTCAGGGATGGACGAGGACAGTGTGGAGTCATCTCTTTGCAAATAATATTTTCCAGAGGACCCTTCTACACTACCATGATTCTGGAATGTGGCTTTCTTGCTCTGATTGTCCATCAAAGGGCTTCTCTTTACTTTTGAAAATGTATTGAGACTTGTCCTCCAATTACGTTGACTGTTAGCAGTTTTTCCCCTTGTGTCATTTTATTGGGGTCTTTGGAAAAGGGAGTAAACCATGGTGCCAAGCATATTTTATTTATTTCTCATTATAGTATGGTTCATTCAGCTTTATTATAATTTATTATAATAAATTTTATAATTTATTACATTAAAATAAATTTATAAATAAATTTATTATAAAAATATAATAAATCATAATAAAATTTATTATAATAAATTTATAATAATAAACATACTATAATTTATTATAATTAAATATAAATTTAGTATAATAAATTTACTTATTATAAATAATTTATATATTTAAATTATTATTAAATTATTATTTATTTGAATTATTTATTAAATTATAAATTTATTATAAATAAATTATATTTATTATAATTCAAAATATTTAAAAATCAAGAATATTATAAAAAGGAAAATAAAAGGGCATACAATCCTGCAACTTGGCGATAACCACTGTGAATAGATTGATGATAACCTAACTTTCATGACTCTGTGGACTTTTTAGAGGTAGTTTATGCTACTTGTATCTGAATCTTTTCTTCTCAGGAAGGTTGTCTCCTGTCTTTACTTTCCCTGCTTGACTCTGTTGCATCTTCTGGTGGAGACATGACATTTTCTAAGTAGTATTTGGGATCCCTTTGCAAACATGGGTTTTCTAGCACAGTTTCTCTGGAAATCATCTTTCTCGGGGTCAAAATCTGAACATATGAAAATCAGATTGGTTTTTGAAATTTGCATTTCACAGCTAGGTCAGGTTCCTGGTATTTATGATTAAATCAAACATGGTTCATCTAGTCGACTACCTTTTATTGGTGAATAGGTTTTCCTGTGCACTACATATCTCCTGGATGGAAGGGAGGGCATGGAATAACTTTGGTCAAGATGAACAAAGTTCAGTGAGCAGCCCTATGAGAATAATGCTCCTGGTCAGCTCCTTCCCTTTAGGAATAAAGGGCAAGGAATAAGTCTTGCCATGTTGCTAGAGCTGTGTTTGTTTGCTTGTTTGCTATGGATATGAACTAGAAAAAAAGACAA
Source organism: Uropsilus gracilis (assembly GCA_004024945.1). Lineage (NCBI taxonomy): Eukaryota > Metazoa > Chordata > Mammalia > Eulipotyphla > Talpidae > Uropsilus > Uropsilus gracilis. Next base: position 18,964 of record PVHY01003892.1, read on the forward strand.
ATTTGGTTCCTTTCCAATTGATTGTTACACCGGTAGAGTTAGCAGGTTCTAACTTTGTCTTCTGTTGCTTGGGAAGAGGAGACCTTCAAAGTCAAAGACAAGAGAACCCTCCAAGGCCTTGGAACTGACAGACCTAGCTGACTATTCATCCCCGAGGGTACTACACAGCACCCAGGTGAGGGCATCAGAGGGCTCTGTGACTCTCTCTCTGGTCCCACAGTCAATCAACCAGGTCAGCAATTTACTTATCACTTGGTCCAACCTCCTGGCAGACAAGAGACTGGAGTGAGGAGGTCTTAGTTTCATGCACAGAGTGAACAGGAACAGCACCATGGTTCTTCCTCTTTGAGGAGAACTCTGCAACTTTTATGAAGCTTATATCTTCTTCCCTTCACACCCATGTGAAATATATCAGAGAGACTCTGTCACCAGGATATTGAGGTTCTGGACTGACTGTAAGAGGCCACTGAGGGCAGGATTCTGCCAAAGTGGTGCTCTAGGAGGCCAGTCTTCTTTTGGTACATGCATTTGATGACAGATACAGGGATCCAAACGCAGATATCTAGCTCCTTCCTGCATCCACAGATAACATTCTTGAGGTCTTGATCAAATCATACTTTTATTTTCAGTCATCATCCTTCTAGAGATGGACCATTTTATAATTATTTTAGAATTCCTTTAAAAGAGAGCAACTTTTTCTGAATTTGTTTTCGTGGGCAAGCTTCTATAACTATAGCTTGACAATGAACTCTTTACAACCTCCTTTGTTTTACAATGCATCAGGTGATTAAATTGAAAGGTTAAATATGGAAAGTGGAACACTGAAATAGAAGTCTCTTTACCAAGCTTCCTATACTCAAGAAAAAACTGCTTTGGGATCCTAACTACCAACGGAACTGGGACATTAAGCACATCCAGGGAAAAGGCAGCATTTGGTATAGAAAGCACAAAATCAAGTGTTGAGTCCATCCATTCGCCACTATGTTCCTAGTTTAAAGTTTATGGCACCCCACTTCCCAGGAAACCCATTTTCACCACCATGGATCACTGCCTCCCATGTTTCTATTCCAACAGAATTTTCTACAACATACCTTGTTCTTGTTGGGGCTCCTGGCTACCATCGTAGATGCCAACTTCTCCTCACTGTTCAGTTTCCAGCTGCAACCATCTCCTCATGGTCTACTTCCAGGGCCAGGAAACAATTGAGTCATTTCCACAGAACTGTACTAGGCACTAATCCACATTCCTTAAAATGGCATGTTTGTTGGACATTGTCCTCCCTTTCATCTTCATGAATCCCAGAAAAGCAGATTACTTCCAGATATCCAGGATACTCTGCCTTTCTGGAGTTATTGCCATACTTGTCAGGGGCAGCAAGCATCAAGCCATTTTAGAGCTCCATCAGCTGAGAGTGGCAGGAATGTGATTTCAGCAGAAACTCCCTGTGTTTTGTACCCCAGGTTTGTTGCTGGGACAACATTGAGTAGCAAAGGCAACACAATTTCCATTGTAATAGTAGCATGCAGATGCCTACTGAAGGCAAATAATTCAAAGCTAGGGAGGCAGGAATGGACAGTGATAAGAAACTGGACTAGGGATTGGGGGTGCTGATCACTCACTAGGGAATCTTAGCACTCAGTCTCTTTGGACTGTTTCCTTGTTTTTAATTTGAAGATTGACAGGATGGAGATGTTAGCTAATACTACAGCAGTAATAATAATTTTGCAATATATAAATGGATCAAATCAATGCATTGTACACTTTGAACATATGCAATGATATGTATCAATTATATCTATAAACTTGGAGGGAAATGAAGGGTGTGACTAGATTATCTCTGATATCTTCTTTTGTATTTCTTTGAAGGTCTTTTATTTCTTCAGTGAGAGCTACTTTGATGTGAAGGCAAGAAAGCTGCTTTTTACCTGTCCCTTTTTCCCTTAATCTGGCCCCTGGGCATCGTAAAGCTTTTCTTCAGTCCAATGAAGCCAAACTTGAACAAGACCTTCAATCAGAACCTCATCTGAGAGACAGGTTTACTTTCTGATTCACAACCCTGGAAAGGGGCTTCAAAGCCACTTCCTGGAGTTGCTGAAACTATCCTACCCCTCTGAGGCTTAATGTAGAGCTTCATGTCAGTTTGGGATGACAATTCCAAGTGGAAAATTCAACTACAGATCCAAGAAAGATTATTGTTGCTAGTTATGACTTTCTATGCTCCTATATTGCTTTTTCACTTCTTAATTACAGAGGAATTTGTTTTTTTTTCCTAAAATTTGGAACATTATGATGCATTTAAATAAAAGGATACAATTATTTTTAATTCCATAATTCTATCCCTTTTGTTAGGGAATTCTTTTAGTATTTTGCTCTATTCTCTACTTTCTATGCAGCTATTAATTTTGAGATCAAATTAATTGATTTGAGATCATCTTATTTATATTACTTCATTCTTTTTTTCCTACTTAAGATTGCAGAGTAAGCACTGCCTCATGTCATTGAAGTCATTTATAAATAACATTTCAGTGGTCTATAATAGTCTATTTTGTGAATATTGTCCCGAGGTCAACCAGTGAAGTTAGTTCCAGCTTTATTTCAATTTTTTGACTAGATTAATTTGATTGTTTTAATTAAGATAATACCTTTAATTTTTAGTTTTTAAGTTGCACCAATATGAGGTTTTGCATCTATTTATCTGCAAATTTCAGATTTTTTCCTTAAAAAGCATTCCTAGAAGTGAGTTACTAATCAGAGAACAAGAATAGCTTTAAGACTCTTGATGCCGTTTTTTATTTTAATTTTTAAAACATGCTTTATAATTTAATATCACCATTTTTCTGCATAAAGACTCAATGGAAAACCTGGAGTTTTCTCTTTGTCCAAAAGCAACATACATTCAAACCTCTTCCCAGCAAATATCACAACCCAGTTCTTAGTCAGGAACTGTCAATCAACCTTGAGGACACCTGCCTGAACTGAGACCTACCTCAGTTCTTAGGATACTTATTGTTATCACTGAAAGGAGGGATTATAAAAGAAGTCCAGATAATGGATCTGGATTGTAAGGAATGGAAAATGAATGTGCAAAAAATCCTAAACTGTACTTAAAATTGCCCCTATCTAATGTACTGCCTTTGAAAGTCATGGAAGTACAATTGGGTTGGTTTTTTCTGGACAAGCTGTGGGAGTTCAGGTGTGTTACACAGCTGCTCTGCACACCAGTCTCTCCTTCTGCAGAGAGAAGAATGAGAAGAATGATGGAGAAGAATTTTTTAGTCCAACATCAGATAATTCTGTACTCCTTCATCAGTGCCATACAGAGAGCGTCCTAAAGCAATTTTAAGCTTGAGGTTTTCTTTCAGATCATGGTTGTTAAAAATGACCATCTGGGAGGGTGGGGTGTTGCCAAATTGAGTATAGGCTAAGAGTTTGGAGTCAGAGAGACCAGGATTTGAGTGGAAATTTTGCTTATTATTCACCACACATGTCCTTCAATGACTTACATACTTTGAGTCTAAATTTCCTCAACTGTAGAAGGACTGAAGAGAGCCTATCTTGTGGGCTGATAGAGGACTAAGGGTGTGACTGCCACCTAAGAGGTAGTCACTCAGGAATTGCTATTGTGAGAACTGCTGAATGTGTTGTGCTAAAATGAGAACTTTTCCTAGTGTATAGGGGAAACTGAGGTTCAAGGAAGTTGCCTTTTGGGTAAAAGTACACAGCAGGTTAGTATGAAAGTATAATTCACCTGTGGTTTACATGCCCCAGTTCTCTTTTTTATTATCTAATTCAAGAACCAGGTGAGCAGAAGTGAAGTTTTCTAACAAAATTTTGGAACAAGATATTACTGTTTTCTAATCACTTGCCAAAGCTAATTGTTGGCATTATGTGTGCACAGTTATATTTTATCCAAGCAACATGGATAACTCTTGAGCAGAAGTGTCTGCATGTTAGTCTAAACTCTTCTGTGAGGCATTCATGATCTCTGGTAGCTTGGTCCCAGCCCACCTTTCCATGTTCATCTTCTGATCCAGCTCTTGATGGATCACACAGAAATTCCACAGCATATCTTTCTCCTAACAGGAATTTCACAGGGCTCTGTTGGAGCAGCTTTACTTTCTTTTAGAAGTCCTTAGCCCTGTGCCTCTGGCAGCTGCCTTTTCATCCTTCAAGGCCCAGCCCAAACATCAATCCATCCTGGATGAAGTCTTATTTTTTTCCAGATACATTCAATGCCCCCTGGCCCTAGCTGAGGTACCAGGATACACTATATATCACCCATGTCTACCATTGTCTGATGTGATTGATGTCACTTAGCTCCAGGACCTGTGGTACAGGAGAAGGTTCTCCTCCTCTGACAACTCTACCACAGGGGCAAGTATTCCTAGAGATCAGCAAGGTTTGCTCCTGCCAGACCTTGGAAGCCCAGAGTCTGAACTGCATAAATGTATTATTGCCTGGGTAAAGAGAGTGAAAAGGAAAATATTACCTTGAATTATTTTAGTTCCATGCAGCAGCAAAATCAAATTAGAAATGAATATTTTAAATAGAGTGCCAGACTGTAATTACTATTCATCTCTTTCTCTTATGGTTCCAAGGTGACCCACTTTTTTTTTTAATCTTTGGGAACCCAGTGCCTATGGCAGCATGTATTTGCACCTGCCTGGTGGTCACTGAGCACTCTGACAGTGAGTCAGTTACTGACTGATGACCATCACTGTCCGGGAATGTGTTGGGGCTCTGTACACTATAGGAGGTACACCTGCATTTTCAAAGGAACCTCAGATGCAGGTACAACCCTTTGTCTTTTCAACCCCAGAGATGATTGTGATGTGGGATTGAGAGGAGAAGAATGAGGAGGTATGTGGTCACAGTGGCATATTCAGGCCTGATAGCAGTTTCTATAGTCCTTGGCATCTGTATTCCACTCTTATCCCCTCCAAGTGCATTTCTGTTTAAGATCTCTGTGTCCATTTTGCCTGTCTAAGCTCCCCCTGCCTAGACACATCCATCTCTTTCTAAGTCTTCTAGCCCCATGGAGGTTGGCTACCACACAATGTCCTTTGTTTCCTTCTAGTAGTTTTGTGCTTGCTTGTCTTAACTCCTCTAAAAAGCCCTAAATGCCTGCACAAGAGGTTTCTCATCTTTTTTAAAGTACTTCAGAGCACTTAGCAGTTTGCCAGGTGCACCAGGGGCACTTAATAAATAAATAGTATATTCATTGGCACAGACATTCTTCACATTCCAACTGATGAAATTGGGACCCTCTAATCTTGCTACTCAAAGTGCTGTCTAAGCCACCAGCACTGGTGTTTTCTGGGACTTAAGCAGAAATGTAGAAGTGCAGGAGATGGACTCAGAGTCTCCATTTCAACAAGCTCCCTAAGGAATATAGATGCTTGAGAAACACTACATCAAATGCCACTCATTGCCAAGCACTGCACCAAATGCCACTTGTCAAATTTTCTTGATCCACTTACCCCACTGTTTTTGTTCCCCCATACCTGGCTCTTCCTATATCCCTCTACTTCTTATCCACCCTAGGACATAATTTTGACTACTTTCTTTCCAAAATAACCAACTCTCTTGCTCAAGTCTCTCTATGGCTGTCTACAATAATTTCCTTTCTCCATCCTTTTCTGCTTGTCCTTTGGGATCCCAACACCTACTAGGGTGATCATACTTAGCAGAGATGCTAGTTCAGCTGAGTCCACTTATGCCTTGTTCATCATACAGTGAGTGGTATGAGACCTGTTCAGTGGGAGATCTGAACTCAATCTTCTCTTGAATACATTATAGCTCTGTTGCTTTTTCTATTTATCAGTTCACTCCTGGTTGAACAAACGTCAAGACTTTATTAGCCACCAAGAAATATAGAATGGTTGTAAAATCTGCATTTTGTAGGTTTAACCACTTAAAAAATACTGAGATCTGAGCAGTCTTCATTAGTTAAGTCTAAACCATTAACTCAGTGTAAGCTATGCCTCACCTCAGAACAGTCAAACACAGAAAATCATACTTAGGAGATGGAATACAAAGGTTTGCTTTACACAAAAATGATTCCACTCAAAAAAAAAATATGAAGACTTGAAAAGTTTTAAAAATGGTCATCTTTAAAGTCAGTCTAAAAATTATAGTTATCCATATCTTGATAAGAACTTAAGTATCTTGAGAACTTCAGATTTGTTTTATCTTTAGTTTGGGTTGCTGTATTTTGCACAGAACTTAGGCAAAAGCAGATTTGGGGTCTGTAATACAGAGAAAATAGCTTTAGTTCTTCATTCTCATATTTTGTAGAAGAAGCAGTTAACTACTGCAATTGAAAATCATATTATTTTTTGACTAATGTTTCCTACCTGACACTTGATTTACAATGATTTGTTTTTAGATATGTAAAAAAGTGATTGTTCATAATGAAAAGAGATATATGGACAGTGTCTTTCTTAATACCAAGGGCTGACAATAATTTGGTTCCTGGATATGCATTCATTTTTCTTAATTTGCAGATAGCTTGCACAATAACTTTCCCCCCCAATCAATTAGTCTAACAATTCATATCAATATTTTATTTTTAATGGTTGACTACTCATTTCATTAAAAATTCAAGTACATTAACTCTATGTTAAATGATTCCATTGGGATAGGTTTATTTAAATATTCATAACAAAAATTAATAAATCTAAGCACAGTGTTTGCATTTAAAAAGTCAGAATACTGCTAGATGTATTTGGTCCTAGATGAGATTCACTAAATTAAAGCCTCTGAATACCATCTTTTTATTGACCCTGATTTATAATAAGAGAAAGTAACAGAAGCACTGTGAATACATTATTACTACCCAGTTACTCATTTCTCTCAACTACTTACTTCTAGCCAGTTTCCCTATCTTTCTGTTTTTCATTCTACCCTTCACTCATATCACCTGGGTGTGGTGTGTCAGCTTGTCTGAAATGAAAGATTAAATGCTAGGTATGCATAGCACCTATTTCCATTTTATTCTGTCTCTTCATTCTCCACTCAATGGAATACAATAATGTATAGCAAGAGTCCAGGGAAACTGTTTCCTTTGGGTTTCCTCCCAGTGGGAAGGGTGGGTATTCACTCCTCTCCCCCCATAAGACTATTTGTTGTATGTCAGTTCATGAGCAAGTACAGCCTTTGAATCAGCAAATTAATACAAACTATATATTGAATTATGAAGTGGAAGATTCTAATGATTAAAAGACACTGCTGATAAACTACCACAGATTTGAGAATCCTTTCTACATCAGTTACAAAAAGTAGCTTAAAGTAGACTAAAATGTAAGACTTGAAACCATGAAACCCCTAAAAGATGTAGGGGGAACAATTCTTTGATATTATTCTCAGCAATGATATTTCTGATATGACTCCAAAAGTATAGGCAACACAAACAAAAATAAACAAATAAGATTACATTAGACTTATGTTCTGTATATAAATTGGTACAGCCACTATGGGAAACAGTGTGGGTTAGAAAATGAATTACCATATGATCTCACAACTTTGTGTCTAGGTATATATTCAAAGAAAATAAAATTATACTCTTGAAGAGAGACCTGAACTCAGATGCTCATTGTGGTATTATATTATTATAATATAATAGTCAAGATATAAAACAACCTAAGTGTTCATCTATAAATGAAAATATAAAAAAATGTGATATATATGAATATTATCCAGTCATTAAAAAAAATGAACTCCTTCAATTTGTGTCAACATGGATAGACTATAAAGGCACTATACTAAGGGAAATAAATCACACAGAGAAATGTAAATACTATATAGTCTCACTTATGTATAAACATATGAAATGTAAAAATAACCAAGCCAAACCAAAAAGCCACCTCATAAAACCAGAATGGGAACACACAGTCAAAAGATATAAACTTTCATTACAAGAGGACTAGCTTCTGAGGTACAACACAGTGATCATAGCTATTATTGTATATTTGAATCTTGTTGAGAGTAAATCTTAAGTGATAATACACACACAGAGAATAAGTAGGTAAGGAGATGAATGTGTTAATTTGGCTATAGTGATCATTCCACAATATGTAAGTATATCAAGTCATCACATTGTACACCTCAAATATATAAATTTTCATTTGTGAAATATACTTCAACCAATTCAGAGCATCTCTGATAAGCTACCAAATGCTTGAAAATGCCACTGAGAAATAAGGTCCCCAGTATCAGCATGGCCTATTACTCACCCTTGAGAACCCCAACAACTTCGTTGGGGTTACAATTATCTCTTATTCAGCCCCTAATTCCTACTGTTAGGAAACTTATCTGGATTAGACAGAAAAGGCCTCTACTACTAAAGTCACCAGGAAGAATGGGGTGAAGGGGGATGATGTTTTTGCAGGATCCAGCTTTCCCACCCACTTAGTATGGTTAATGTATTCTGAACTGGGTGATTTGGAAAATTGAAATTTGTAGTCTAGAGAACTAAGCTCTAACCCTTAGCAATCAATTCTATAAGTTCTCTTCCTGTACTAAATTTATGTGTAATTAAGTATAGGTATTTGAAAGACTGACAAATATGTGATACAAAAATGAGTGCTTCCAACTCTTATATTGTGCTGGTAGGAATGTAGACTTGTCCATGCCTATGGAAAACAGAATGGAGGCTTCTTGAAATATCAAAAATGGATTTAACCATGTGACTCACAATTCTACTCCTAGCTAGCTACCAAAAAACAAAATACAAATAAAAACAAACACTAATTTAAAGGTTTTATGTACTGCTATGTTCATTGAAGCACTGTTTACAAGAGTCAAGCTATGGAAACAAGCTAAGGAGCCAAAAACAGATGAGTGACACAGGAAGATGTTCTACACACGCACAACAGAATATTACTCAGCTATATGAAAGACAAACTTTTGTCATTTGTGGTAACAGGGATAGACTCCTTTGGTTCTACCCCTGTTATAGAATCCTAACTAAGTTAGCTAAGTGAAATAAGTCAGGAAAAAGACAAATACCAGTCACTTATATGTGGATATCACTTACATGTGGAATGAAAACAATGGGTCAGATAAGTCAAACCCTGGAAATCTGACAAAAGAACTAAGGGCTATGGGAGCTAGAGGAGAAGTTGAGAGTACAAAGTGGGGAGAGAACACTATGGAGTATGGTGGCGGACCCTGAGTATTTGGGTGGTTGGTGTGGTGCGGTGTGGTGACACCTAACAGGGGAATCCTGTACTTTTAAATCACAAACAACACTGTAAACCAATAGTAACTGAAAATTAAGAATAAGAAAGGTGGGGTGGAAGCAGTGGGATACAGAGGACAGTCCTGGCTGCCTGAAGCTTCAGAACCTCCTCTTCCCACTGCTTGGGGGACAGTAACTACTGAATATTCATAATCAGACCATGCGTTGAACTTTTTTGCTGGCCCACATGGTGAATGATTGACAGAGGAGAAAAAAAAATCCACCTCTAGTTGGGCAGGGCAGGCTGGGTGCCAGAGCAGTAACTTCCCAGCATTGGGAGTTCCACAAGACATTCCGTATGGAAGGCCCAAGCCTAGATTTGAGGCTGCAAGAAAAGAGAAGGCATCAGTCCAGCAAAGATAAGATCTCTGAGTTTGTCTGAAAGAGTCCCGATGTCAAGCAGACATGTCTCTGTTTAGTTCTCTGAGATGTAGAGCTGTGTTTGTGTGTCTGGTGTTCTTTCATAAATTAAATTCTTCTGGGCCAATTTAAGGAAGAGAACCCCTCAAACCCAGGTACTGTGTTTGATTTTTAGAAGAGTCAGTTGTCCTATTATAAATGAGGCCCATGTGGCAGTCATATACACATGAGAGCCAGACACTGTGTAGTCTCTGCCAGTGTGTGTACAGAGATCATGACTGTATAAGATACACAAAGAACCAAAGGTTTAGAAATTGTGTGTGTGTGTGTGTGTGTGTGTGTGTATTATACACAGCTGAAGATTCCTGGAGTCTTTTATGCCAGAGTTTCTCAGTGTAGTCTATAAATGATCTGCACAGAACCTCTCAGGGACGTGTGTTAAAAATTCAGAATGGGGAATTTCATACTTCTCCATACCTCTGCCAAGACTGGCTCTGGGTCAGTGATGATGACTGACCAGCAGGAGCTTATTGAAGGCACAAATGCTATTCTAGGATTTTGTCAGTTAACTATGTGCTTCTGGGCACGGCTGTATTTCATTGGCAAGTGTGAAGTCATTTTAGATTCGTCTGTAGTCCTAGTATTCTCTTTACCTTTCGCTTCCTCTATTAGCCAAACAAGGCTTTTATTAACGTTTTGTTCCTTTTCTTTTTCAGTCTAGGTTTTTAGCACACTGGGCTTAATGACAGTGGAGAGTATTAGAGTCATCCCTCCTTCATCTAGACTTGCTTCTTCCCCTAAGCCATGATAGCCTCTTCGTAGTTTTATGACTGTGCCCTTAACACAATTAAGTGGTCTTGATATTCTGAAGTCCAATAATTAAATGGGTGAGCATGAGCTATAATGAAAAGGAACAAGAGCAATGCAGTATATTTATATCCTTTGCCTTCACCTGGAGGCAGTCCACAAATTTCAGCTAATATGATTAAGCGGGCATGCAATGGGTCTCTTCATCACTAGCAAAAGCAGCTCCAAAAGAGGGGTAAGTTATGGCACTAGTTTGCTTGCATTAAAATCACTACCCAAATGGTACAGGTAGCAATTAAGTTACATACTATAGGTGACAGAAACAGAGGAGAGAATTTCACAAGCTAAATGCACCTGAGATCTTAACTTGACCAAGACACAGCACCGAGCTTGCATTTGCAGATCTTACTGTTGGCAAAAAAGAACAGAGGGGACAGAGGGCCTTCTGGGGGCAGTTCAGGACAGAAGGTGGAGGGCTGATGCCCTCTGAGGAATTACCTGGATCTTCCTGCTAAAGGAGGGAGACTGACAGCCTGCACCAGCTGTGGGCCACAGGACCGAAAGTGCTAAGCCCAGCTCCGAAAATGTCAATCATCCATTTGTCATGGGGCGTGGAGCTGTTTTCTCCTGGAGAGCTAATTTTACCTAGCATAGGCTTCCTCCACGCTGTCCTTTGGGAAAAGAGCTGTTGTCAAAATTTCTGCTAAGGGAAGAATCTCGCAGGTTTTATTACACTACAAATTGTTACATGCCAACCTCGAATAAGAATTTATTGCAGCTCTTCTGGTGGATTAAGGAGTTACAGGCCAGGCTGGGTGGTGGGGGCCGAGAGAAACAGCGTGGATAGAGATGCTGAGACCTCTGCTTTGCTCTGGCAACCTGGGTAGGTAGTAAAGATTTGATGAGGTTGCAAAACCTACCTGAAGTTGTTTAGATGGCAAATGTGGAAAAGGCAGAGAGACAAAGAGACCACAGGCTTCTGGAAAGAAGGTTACAATGAAGCAGTTTCCACTTGCCAATGACTGTGATAATATCTTTTGTTTTTTTAGCACTACAATGACTATTAATAAACACACACACACACAAACACACACACCTAATAACATCTGGCATAATCCCCAAAATAAGTGCATGGGGTTTATATGATAATCCCTATTGTATAGATAAAGAAACTTCCACTTAGTTCCTTTATGAAGTCTCTTGGTCAAGGTCATTTGATTTGACTCTAGAGGACTTTCTGTTAGTCTCTAGTCAGCATGTGTTGTGTTTCTCAGTGGAGGGTGGCACTTATTACTTACAATAGTATAATGTGGGGTATTTAAGTACCTACTCCAATTTAGAGATGATGACAAGAAGATCTACAGAGCTTAGGCAAAGAGCAACCTATTGGGGCACTTCTTAAGTGGCAGTTCCAAGTCTCCCACCCACGTTTGTGTAATACTGAAGCCTGTCTCTAATACAAAATGGGGAAAAGTCTAAGGAGAGTATCCTTCAGGATAATGATAAACATTTGTTGAGACCTGTGTGCAGCAGACTGTGATACAAGGCCTTATCTAGTGTTACTTGACGGGAGTGACATCACCCCAAACACAGTGTAGTTGGGATGCACACCACAAGCCAGAATATGCATTCAGACAGAACAATGCATGGTCAGGACGAAACTGAGTATTTAGGAAGAGCAGAAAAAATCAGTGTAAACCACAGTGGTTGGGGAAATTCTCCTAATGAATGAGGATTTGAGATACATAGAATATATGGTGGTATTTGGAAAGCAAAGAAATCTTTAATTTGTACCTTTTAATCTTATACCTTCAAAAGTTCTCATTGTGTGAGACATGATGGGGGAGGTTGAAGAAATATGAATTACATTTCCTAGTCTTAATGGCTTAGAGTCTAGTTGGGGAATTAGAGCATATAGGAAATGACAGGAATCAATATAAACCAACATCCAATTAAGGGCTAAATTATGTTCCATTATGTCCAAGTACTGCACAGGATGAGAGAACAGCAAGGGGTCGATGATCAGGAAAGGCTCCTGCAGGAGTTGAGACCTGAGCTATTCCTTGCGGGGCTCAGGGGTCACATGGAGAGTACACCATCAGTAAATGTATGTAGGGGGAGGATGTGGTGTGTCCTTGAGCTAATGAGCAGTGGAGGAATTGGGGTGCTATCAAGTCTCAGTAGCATTCTCCATATTTGGGGATTAGAATAAACTGGGTTCCTCAGAGTTACCCAACTAAATCAGAATTCAGGTTGCTAGACTAAGCGTTAAACTATAAAACATGCAGATGATAACTATCCAAGAGAAGTCCAACCTTGCAGGACTCACTAACAATAGGGATGATAAAATACGACTTTGGTTCTCTATCTCAAAAGAAAGATCATGTCCAACAGAAAAAGAGTCAGCCCAGCTACAAGTGCTAGGAACATCATAGAATTGGTATTCACAATGACCCTCTCAGTGCTGCTCAGGGAGAAGGTGCCCCAATGCTGTTTGTCCATTCAGAGCGGGTGGTATTGCTTAGTTTTAAATATAACACCTTTCTGAGCATGGTCAAGCTGGGTCCCTTCCTGAGAGAGACTGCATTTGCCTGACAAATGAGGTAGCCAAACCTCTTAAATCAATGGTTGGCCCAGATGATGCCATAGTCACCCATTCAGGTCATCTATGGAGGTATGCTTGTCAGCCACCTAGCTCTCTGTATGACCCCATGGCTATTGAACATGCCTTCTGGCTGGGCATTGTACAGCTCCAGGGGAGGTGTCAAACACACCCCTGTACAACTTCCCCAGCAGCCCTGTGTGATCCCTTCAATGAGTTTCCAATGAAAGTCAGGAAATAGACTCTGAAGGCCCTCATCAATTCCCAGAGCCAGAGTGCATGAAGGACTAAGCTGGAGCCCCCTTTCTGGGTCCTCTTGGGCTCTGGCAGCTTGATGAGCATAGTATTGGATTCAGGAGTCACAAAATACAGGCACAGAATCCTCCTTCACCTCAACCACATGGGGAAATAGTCGGCATTCACATCCTATCTTGAATAGAGCCCTAGGTTCTGGCAACTGTCAGGAAATCATCTGTCTCCCCAGCCTTGCACATGAAAGACAAGATTGTGGAGCCAGTCACTGTAGATACTTGGACATTCCAGGCTGTGTTTTTCTGACCTGACATTGACCTGATTTTGGCGACAATCTTGTTTCCTTGGTAGTTAGTGTTATGCCAGAAAATGCTTGTTTTCTAAATGATTGACAAGTTCTCCTGGGCAGAGCAGGGCTCTTGGAGTTGCGGTTGAGGGACATGATCCCAGGAATCTAGAATGGAAGTAAGGACAGTCCTGAGAAGGAGGAGCTGGTTCCTGGGATACATGGAGTCTTGTTGGGAAGCCAGACACAGAGTTTTCTGTCTGCCTGATGGGAAGGGCATACACATAGTAACTGAGTGGCTAGGATATGATGTTATCTATCTCCATGACACCTGTCTCCTTGGTGGAGGGAAGACAGGCATCCTTTCAGGTTAGATCATCCAGCTTGACCAATGGGTACACATATCTAGGAACTCAGAGAAGGTGAGCAAATGTGGGAAACTTTAAAACAGGCAGGAGAAGCATGTGTGTGTGTGTGTGTGTGTGTGTAAGAGAGAGACAGAGAGAGAGAGACAGAGAGTGAGAAGGATTTTCTGCAAATGTTGAAGGTGATTGGGAATCAGGAGACTTATATACAACACCCATTTTCTCAACCTAAATTCAAAATCTGTGGAGACAAAAGTACAGACAATCAAGAGCTGGGGAGTCATACATCAGTGTTTTTACAGAAAAAGCAAGTGTGGTCAACTGCAGCTTAAGGGTTGTGCTAACACTTCATCTCTGAAGTCATCACAGACCTTCCCCACACAGTTGGTCCCTGTGTAGGGACTGGCACCAGGATGGAGCCACTGGCATTTCTGGAACAAGAATTAATGAAGAGGAGTTGAGGCATGCAGGCTCAGATCTTCTCCTTATGCACTGACTGGAAAATTGACTTTTCTGGAGACTGAGCTGGTGCAAGGAAGCCAGTATGTTGCCTAAAGAGAAATTCTTCCTCATGGAAATGCAACTATAGGGGGGGAAAGTCTTCCCACTCCTTTGGCATTTCTATGCAAGCACAAAACAGGAACTGTAGCCTCCATTCATTCCACTGGGAGGTTTCGTCCACTGGGACTGCCCTCACTCACTAGAGCTGGCAACCTCTCTGAGGGTCCCAAAATCAGCTGGTGCTGCTGTCACAGGCTTGGGTTTCCACACTCAGAGAGGCCAATGTGTCATGATAATGCAATGTGAGTAATGACACTGAAAAAAGAGTATTTGTAGATGATGAGCACTCCCCCATAACCTCCTGTACCTCTCCTGGCTCCCGAGTGTTCCTCACCTGCAGACAGATGTACTGGTTTCTTGAAAGTAGGGGGTGTGTGTGCTGTTTCAGTATTGACCTGCTTCTCCTAGTTTCAACTTATCCATGGCTCAGTGATATGATCCCCAAACCCTTCCTCCCTGCCATATGACTGGAAAGTGGCAGATCTGGAGAATAAATGGACCTGTTACTACCAAATCCCCATTTGAAAATGTTTGTAGCACATTAAACTCCACAGTGGTAAGGTCACCTTGTCCAATCTCCAACCCCCTAAAAAATCTGTTTCAGAGAGTTGCTTACACAGCTTCTGTTTTCCACATCCTTCTTTAGCAACTACAGTAAATCCCATATTAGTTTTTGGACTCTAATCTCAATTAGCTGGATGCCTTGACAGGATTGAATTTAATTTCATTTTAGCTTAACCAATGCTTTGGCTCCTTCTTAAAGACCAGTGTTGTAACAAAACTTTCTGAAATGTGTTTGCTCTGCTTGTGTATTAAAAGGGATTTAACCTAGAACTCTGCAGAATTGAAGCTACCAGAAGGCTTCAAGTTATAGGGTGGGGAGCAAAACAGGTACTAGTGGACTGCAGCGGAGGACTCTGGGTGCCTTGCTGCTGGGTAGAGTGTTGGGCCATACATCTGAAGAGGTGTGAACCTGTCCTCCTAAATCATATATAGTGTTGTAAACCAATGCCACATCAATAATAGATGACAGAATTAAACAATGAAAGGAACTTGAATGAGAATAAATTCATAGTAATTAATAGATTAATCAATTAACAACTTTTTTTTAAAAAAAAGGTTCAGGCTCTCCTGGCATGGCCACTGTAGCAGAGTTGATCTCTGACAAGACTGGGTTAAAGAGACATGGTTCAGTATTCAGATGCTGGTAGGGTCTGCAGTAGGAAGCCAGACTGAGAAGGCAAACAGTCTCACTAAGCCAATGTAGGAAGAGAAGAAGTCTGAGTTGGAGAGTCTCCCCTTAGAGTTCAGAGTCAGGAATAAAAAGAGTCAAGAGGAGACTGAGGTTGGAAATGGTGAGGCACTGAATGAATCCTCTCTACTTGTCCAGATTACAAGGCAGTCCTGAGTTGTTAGACCTCTGTGTCTTTGTAAGATCTTGGCTCCCTGCTGGGTGAGCACAGGATCCTGGACACAGCTAAGGGCTGTGCCAAAACCAACAGACTATTTTTGAACCTAACTATCCTATGTGGACAGACTTTTTGTATACTGAAGACACCACTGCTATGCTTCTTTCATGTACATAACAATAGAAGTAAAAGACTTAATGGAGTAGAGTCCAAGAATGCAGACAGAATTAAACTAGGGCTATTGGCTTCTAAGTTATGGAAAGTTCAGTGTAATCATATTCAATTTTCCTTTCCAGTCTCATCTTGGAGTCTGTGATGATATTCATGAAGATTAGGAAGCTCTTCCTGTAAGTCTTCACCCACATCTGAAAAAAATGCTACACTCTTCCTGACAGAAGTAGATGAAGCTGTTCCTACTCCTTTGTGTACATTTGGTGGGTGCACAGGATATTGAAGAGATTCTGACTTCAAATTATAATGCTGTCTATGAGTCTAGGCTATTTTTGGACTCTCCAGGCTTGAACATTAATCAGTGTAAAATAAACATCTGTGAAAATTGTATCTGTGAATTGCATCTAACCACTATCTCCATCTCTTTGTCTTTTGTCTAGCTGGGATCTCAGAGTGAATTAGAAACTGTTTGTGTTTATTGATGAAATCCAGTTACATGGAAGTTATGATGCTCAGAAATGCTCTGAATTTAGTCCTTTGGAATTTTCTCAGATTGAAATCAAGTACTTAACACGCTTGCTTGCCTCTTGAATTCCACGTCAGCAGTATCTCCAGTCACACACAGCCTGTATGTGACATTTTTGTGGGAGGTTATCACAATATAAGGACAGTGTGAGTACTCAGGGCTTATCTAATCAGGTTTTCTTGACATTTGTTTTATTGTGTTCAAATCTCACCAGCTGATCAAGTGACAGGATTGTTCAGTGAGCCAGACAAGAAGTTGCCTTACAAACACTGTCCTTGTTTTCAATTTGTTCCTCTGCCAGTTGGAGTTTAGGCTCATGGCTTGGGCTGCATGTTCTTGGCTGATCACTGACTAGGAAACATGAGTCCTATTCCTATCTCTCTAGTTTCAGGAGACATTATTGAGCTGGGGGGCACTGAGAAAAAAATGATTCTTAAGTTCCTTCTGAATTCTCAGTTTTGTGGGTTCTAACATCTAGTGGCCACAGCATTTAGCACAATCCCACCCTGCTCCTACAAAATGGCATTAATAAATATCTGTGAAATGAATGAGTGAAGAAATGAATAAATGGATGAACAAATGGTTAAAACTGTTATGTTACTTTTGTCCCAGTCCTCTTCCTCCTTGCAGGAAAACCAGTTTTCTTTGGATTAAAACTCTTGCATCTTTTTATCTTTTGGATAAAAAGGACTTCCATGCCAGATATGCTCCTTGATGCCCCAGAGTTCTAGCAGTTGACAGGTGACTTTATCCACATTAGGGCTCCTTAACACATGGCAGTATAACTCCATCTATTAGGAGGTTATAAAAAGTGAAAAGTACTAAGTGTACCAAGTGTTGGTGAGGCTGTGGAAAAATTGAAACCCTCCTCTATCACTAGGATTATAAAATGATGCAATCACTGTAGAAAATAGGCAAAATGCTAAATACAGAATTATCATACAATTCAACATTGTACTCATATAAGTAATACTCAAAAGAATTGCATGTAGGTTATTTTTGGACTTCTGAGGTTTAAGCATTAAACAGATACATACATGTGAATATTGATAGCAAAATTATTCACTGTAGTCAAAAAGTGAAAATTATCCCAAGGGTGAAAATGGACACCGACAGATGAGCATATCATGAAAATATATCTACACAATGGAATATTATGCAGCCTTAAAAGGGAGGTATTTTGACACATGTTACAACATGGGTGAGCCTTAAAAACACTAAGTAAAATAAGCCAAACATAAAGGACAAATTTGCATGACTCCACTATTTTGCATAATTTCCTCATAGGCAAGTTCATAGAGATGAGAAGTATAATATAAGAGAGGTTAACCATGACTAAGGGGAGAAGAAAGTGGGAGTTATTATTTAATAGGTACAGAGTCTCAGTTTGGGATGACAAAGAGGTGCTGAGCAATGATAGCTGTGATGTCTGTAACTTTTAATTCTTCTGAATTATATACTACAAAGGAGTTACAGTGGCAGATTTTACAAATGTGCATCTAAGTGTAATAAAAAATAATAGAAATAAAACAAATGCAGGACCAGAGGTAGAAGGATATCAGGTAAAATACACTCAAAATTCTGTTAATATGGAAGCTAGAGTTTCAGGGTGCTTTTAGCCTGCAGGTGCAATCCAATATCACTATCTCAAGCCTTACATCTCTGAGAGTTGTTGATTCACCCAACACTCTATCATGAACCAGTAGTAGAGCTGTGACACAAATATTTCTCTTAGACTGAACATGCTGGTTCTTACGGCTTTTCTTTAAAGAGGTCACTTAGTGAAATGTAGAAATGCAGCAAGCAAGGTTGAAGAGGTGGTGAGATATGGCAGCCCAGAGGACAGCAGTGTGACCTGCAGCCCCCAACTGACCTCATTCCAATTCTCTAAAGGGCATAAGATGATAATAAAGCTTTCAGTTCGATTGAAGGTATGAATTGCATCTACTTTCAAGTTAGAGCTTGACATCAAGATAAACAGACCCCCCTCCTTAAAGCTTATATATTCAGGAATATTTTTGAGGTATTGACATCAAATTCTAATTGTTTGCTTATCAGGATTCAACACTTCTCCCACAGCCCCAGAGGTAATCTTTCAAGAAAACTTTTCCATAGTTTGACATTTGAATCCGGTATCCTTGGCATGAAATCACCATTTGCAAGTATCACGAGTAGTTTCCCCCACCAGATGAAACTCATGCATATCATTTTCACATTATATGTGAGGTTAATCTCTTCAGGGTCCCATTTAGCAGAGAGATAGCCATATATCTACCGATTTTATGGCTGCAATAGTCACTACATCAAGCCATCCACTGACTTTTCCTGAGCAAAGCGATCCATCTGTGTAATTAATCTTGACCACTCTCCTGCCAAAATCAGACAAGTTCAGCTCTGCCTGTTGCTACACAAAGCAGCTCAAGAGATGGGTACAAAGTGCCCTCACTTCTGATTTTTAACCCCAAGTCATTCACCCATGGAGTTCCTATTATTCTTTACATTCCTGCAAATGTGCTATCAATTCAGCTCTCCAAACTTATTTCCAGGTAGTGGCTACCTTAGGGAGCCAAGGCAGGCCATGCACACTCTGCTTATTGTCCACTTGTCCTATCCAGGACTCTGTCTCTGGAACTATTAGCCTTGCGTTCTCAAGCCTGGCAGTGTGCTCACCCAAACATCCATCCACTGCAGTTGGGGAAAGGCAGTGATGCCTAGTGGTTGGGATATGAATTTTAACAGGACCACTATGGTTTTAATCTTGGCTCTACCATGAGCAAGTCTGCAATGTTAATACCTTTTAAACTTTCAGTATCTCAGTTTTGCATTTATTAGTTGGGCATAGTAATAGTATAGGCACCCTTCAAACAGTTAGGATTAAATAGAATCTAATGTACAAAGCACTTAAAATATTGTCAGAAACAGACTTAGACCTCTGTATAGGCTAATCCTTCCTCTCTTTGTATTATCAGTATGTATCTAGATTTACACAGCAATTCACCAAAACACTAACCCTCAAAGAGTTCCGGCAGCACCTAGCATTCACAAGTGAAACACTCAAGGGCAATCATGTTGAATGACAAACCTTGGCCTTTCCCAAATCCTCTGTAAATCTTCAGGGGTTAAGGCAACTCAGAACTCACAGATGATGAATCTTCATTTGCCAGTGTTGTTGAGTCACTTACTCCACCACTGATTGTCTGAAGAGCACTTCATAATTTACGGCAGACACTCCTTGCAGCTCTCACCATCTGCCATATTGATTGAGCTCATGGACATCACCTGAGTCCTGTGCTTGTTTAACTTCCATAGTTGCCTTTCTTTTTGTTTCTCATGGCTCCTTGGGAACAACTGAACACTTTCCCATTCTATGTCATCCTCATCTGGCTCATCTTTCTTCACCTTCAGGATCTGCTCAGGTTCTGCCTCATGTAAGCACTAACCCAACTGGTCCTGACCCAGTCTACATAAATAAGTTCTTTTATGTCTCTTGTTCATCACTTACTCCTGCCATGGAATGTTGCTTTTCCTGCCAGATTCTAAGTACCTGAGGGTTGAAACAGTGTTGTTTCTGAGATCTTGAAATGTGGCATTTCAAGGGTATTCAGAAAACAAATGAACCACTCAAGGACACAGAACTTACTGTGGAGGGTCCTTAAGGAGGAAAATGATCAACATGAGTAAGATGTTAAGAGACTTCACAGCAAAAGTGGCATGTGGAACTGAGGCTTTCAAGATGAGGAGATTTTGACAAGCTGAAGAGGGAAAACAAGTATATCTGGGTCAGAACTAAGCAGTAAGAGATTTAACAGGCCTGATGAGAGACACAGTGACTTGGAGATGTGCTAAGATCAAACATCAGGGCAGGGTGGTGGGAAGAGGAGGCAACCAAGAGGGGAGGATGGCAAGTCTGCTGGGGGGAGGGGAGGAACTAGGCTGGAAGGTGAAGCTCATTTGGTAGTTAGATTGCAAAGTATGCTCTGCATCAAGAAGAGGTTGGACTTTATTCTGCAGTAAAGTAGGCTCTATTAAAGTATTTTAGGCAGAATGGTATTTTAGAAAGACTGTGCCTTAAATAGCCAAGTAAAGGAAGTACATCATATGCTTGCATCTATGGATACTGTGGACACTATTGCTGATACATGCATATACTTCTAGAAAGATAAACTCTGGAAACTATAAGTGACTGCCCCTCCCAAGGGAAGGAAGGATGTGGGATTGGAAGCAACAATGTTCACGATTTCTTTGCTCTGTTTCCATGTGCTTGTATTAAATTCCTTAAAAGAATACAAAATTTAGAGAAGTTGTCAAACTGCAAGGCTGAGTAGTAAAAGAAGGAAATCACATTTCACAACGCGAAAGAGCAAACTGCCTTCCAAAGTCTGGTCTGGAAGGCCAGCCAAGAGACTGGGGACAGGAAGGATGACTGCTGTTCACACCAGGCCCAGGAGACAGTCTTTGTTCTCCTTTTTTACCTTCTAGATCCAAGTTCCCAATTACAAAGCCTCTTATTTCATTCAATGATTGTGATCATAAATATTCAAAACAAGTTCCTCCTCAACTGTAATGAAAAAGTCACACACCCTCTTCCCAACCTGTCAACCCCCCCTTTCCCCCCCAATCCTTCCCCCAAGCTGACCTCTCCTACCCACCTCTGTCCCTTGGCTTACTCTAGCCTGGAAGCCATGCCTGACCTGGAGGCTAAAATGGTCCCAGGCTGGAGGAAGCAGTAGCTCAGAAAAGCACTTCAGAGTCTAAAGAGAGTGGAAGAACCTTGCTCTCCTGAGCAGTGATAAAGTTTTGGGGACATTTGGAATCTGAAGAAAAGGAACACGTACCAGGTCAAGTTAGAAATCCAAACTTAGGCGTTGGAAGCCAGCAGGGAGATTGACCTCCGCACCCCAAATGATGGTTTTGAGAGAGAAAAGACAATGTTAGACTCCCAGTGAGAAAAATTTCTAGGAATCACTGTATTTTTCATGCAGGAACTTATCATTTAAGCTACTGATGGCGACACCAGGCACTGAGGTGTGCCTCTGAAGAAAATAGCCCAATGAAAAAGAAAAAAAATAAGACACACCAAACTTGGGCTTTGAAACTGGATATTAAGTGTATATTGAATTAGAAAATGTAACTTTCCAGTTCAGATCTTGGGAACAACTATCTGGTACTTCTCTGGTCCACCTCAAACTAATTACATTGACCTTCTGGGCATCGGGTTTCCCTCTAGAGCCACAAGTTCCTTTCCTGCTCATGCTTTAATTCCAGCAGCACTTGTGTTTGCATCCAGGAATATTTCTTGATTCATGCAGGGATGACGTGCTACCTAGAGTATGCTTCATGGTAAGTAACCAAGACCTTCAGATGTTGGGAAGGTGGGTGCCCCTTTATTTTGCTGGGAAAGTATCTGATGCTGGTTGTTGTCACATGATGACAGTGGGAGTCCTGGCACCGGGGGTCCTCTTGCACTTCAATTTGTGGATCTGAACATCAAGCTTCTGATATGTTAGCGGATCAGCATTCGTGTCTGACAATTATTCAAAAACCTCTGTTGACGGGAGTGCAACTTTTGCTTGTTAACAAGGTTCTGAAGGTGGTTTGAAATAACTTGAACAAAATTTCGAGATGTTTCACCTTTTAGGAATAGCCAGTAAATAGTAAATATCATTAAAATTAATTGCACCAAACATACTCTCACCGTTTAAATTGAGCTGTCAGCTTTGCATAATAACAGGCTAAAATTATGAGTTGCATGAGAAATACATTTAACTTGATTATTGGACTCAAAATTAAATTAAAGATGGAATGCACTTAATTTTTAATATGCTTTTTCCATTGTCTTATGACTTCCCTAAGAATCATTTCCATACAAACCACATTTCTTTCGAGCAGGTCATGTAAATTTGCTCTCTCAGGTGCCCTTGATATCACCCAAGCATGCCACTTTTCCCCCAAATATCTTTGTTTTCATGTGATATGAACTGATACATCTTGGCATTGCTAGCATCTTCTGTCTTTTGCCAGATATCACTTCTGTCCCTCATGTACCGGTGCTCAGCTCTTGCTGGTGATAGCAAGAGGAGTACACAGTGATCTGGGGGTATCTTTTATTCTTGGTGGTGGCTGACCAAAATATAATGATGAAGCTAAAAAGGAGTGAAGATTCAAAGGCCATCATCACTCTGGGAGTGGGTTCCCCATTGTACAGGAGCTTCTTAATGTGATGCTCATGCTTTCAATACCACCAACCGATCAGTGTCCATAGATGAATAAGACAGAGGAGATAGGCCTGGCTTTCTTATTTGAGTCACTGTTCTGTTCCACAAGCTGAGCTCGGAAGAGTGCAAGCTGAAAGCAATTACGTGTGTGTGTGTGTGTGTGTGTGTGTGTGTGCACTAAGTTGAATGCTTTTTCTTTGCTCCTGCATGAAATTTCTGCCAGGTCCCATGGAATTAACAAATAGCCTCATTTTTCACATAATAAAAACGTCCAGTTCAATCCAGAATTCAAATTAGTCATGCAATTTAAACTTCTCTCTTCCTGCCAGACGGGGTCCAATACTAGATTTGGAGTTGGCGGTGCGGGAGGTAGAGGGTTGTGGTTGGCTTCATCATCATTTTCACTCATCCTTTCCGGTTCAGGCTCCCCTAGGACTGGAGAAGGGTGGAAGGACGGAGGGAAAGGAATCAGAAATCTTCTTTTGGTTGTTACCATTACAATCTGGTGTTAGGCTAATTCTCCAGTACAGTTCTTTTATGGCTTCTTTGGGGGTGGGGGGGCGTGTCTTCTTTTGACCCCTCATGTAACTCATGGGGATCTCCAGATGCAGTTTTCTTTTTAAAGTATTCCAAGTTTGTTTGTTTTTTCCCCCCATGGGGGAGGGGGGAAGGGAGGGCACTCACTCCTGACCCCATTTTGCCTAGTCCAACGCTGTGTTGTGGTACCTTCACTCTCAAGCTTGTCTCATTGCTTTGCTTCCTAATGGGCAGTGCTAAAAACAATCTTTTTCTTTGGGCTTTACCAATGGAAGGCACTTACCCAATTCTGGGACACACAGGTGAAGCTTCCCAAATAGTTCTGAAGTCCCTGTGGCTTTGCTTGAAGTGAGGGATGTGCAGGTTATATTCTGTCTTCTCTCCCCAAGCAGGGTGGATAGGAGTGGGGTGTTGGAAGGGCAGCTACTGCCAACTCCCTTCAAACTAATCCTTTTCTTTTCTTTCTTTCTTTCTTTCTTTCTTTCTTTCTTTCTTTCTTTCTTTCTTTCTTTCTTTCTTTCTTTCTTTCTTTCTTTCTTTCTTTCTTTCTTTCTTTCTTTCTTTCTTTCTTTCTTTCTTTCTTCCTTTCTTCCTTTCTTCCTTTCTTTCTTTCTTTTTAAAAACTAATCCTTTCCACTGGCTGCTTTAACTTCCTAATAAATTCCCAACCCCCTCTTCTAAGCTTTTTACTTGGGCAGCAGAACAGAATTTTGACCAACACTTCACCAGTGTTATTTAGGGGACGCAGCAACCTTTTTCAGTAGTTCTCAGCTTTGGGGCCTCACCCAGATTTTGATATGGGAGTATCACGTTACTATTGCATTACAGCTACCACTTAGGACAAGGTTATAAAGGGAAGAAAGTATCGAACACTCATTTTCATTTGAAGAATTTCTCAAAACCTCATTGGGTCAAATCTAGACTCACTTTTACAGACATTTCTCAGGTGAGTGGGGAAGCAACCTGAAGACTTGCTCTTGAGTGTTCCTAAGCAAACCCTGGGCTTAATTAGATGCGCTCCTTATATTTTTAGAAAAGATATTTCCAAGGGGGAAGTGGGTGCATTTCAAAAGCAGCCTCACTGAGACACTGACAGGAAGCTGGAGCATGAGGTCCTCTAGCATGCAGAACAAATGCTCTGATGAAGAGGGCCTGGCTGACCTGGAAGGAAAGCAGTGCAGTGCCAGGGCATTTTGTTGCAATGGGTGCTGGAGGGATAAGGATGTAGCCAGAAGGAGAAGGCATCCAGAGACATGGGCAAAGGGATAGCTCAAACCTGGGGGCAAAGTGGAAGGGACCTGCAGGCTGAGCCAGAGTTTGAGAAACAACAATAGCACTGAGCTTTGGCTTTCATGCAAATATCTCCACTACAAGCTGGACTTCATTCTGTGCACTTACATTTGAATATGTTCGGTCCTTGTAATAAGTAGGTGCTGTTATTATCCTGGATTTACAGGTGAGGAAATGGAGAGCTATAGAATGTTAAAGTAACTTGTTCAAAGTCTGACAACTGGCGAAGTAAGAATGGAAGCCCAGGCTTTGGAGACTCCACCCTTCACCCCCACTTCCCTCTGTTGGCTCACTCACTTTGAGCTCTTCCAAGAGCTCTGATCTTTTTGAGGATGTGATTTGTTTTGCTCACCTTCATAATCGCAACATTTAGCTCAATCCCTGGCAGGCAGCATGCACTCTGAGTTTGTTGGATTGAATTGAGCAAGTCTAACAGGTAGAATGAGACTCCTCCTGTGTCCTGTTCTTACCAAGGTCCCCATATCAAGGATAAAGGAAGATAAGTACTGTCCACATTCAAAAGAGAAGGATCGGCCACATCGACCTGGACCTTAGAGGAAGTCTAGTGGGGCCAGCAACCGTGTGTGCATTTGAGAAGACTGTGGCCCTTAGGAGAGAACAAAGATTCCTTTGGGAAGAATGTGTAGGACTAGAGAGACCATAGTGGTTTATCCTGCCCAACCTCCCCACCATCAACCAGGAGAAGTGAATAGTCTAGAGAATGGCTAGTGGAGATTGTTTCTAGGAAGGGAGCTGCCATCTCTGCTCGCTGACAAAGTCCTGACTCATGCCAGCTTTTGAGTCTTCCCCCAGGCTTTGGTTGGCCCAGCACAAGAGGGCTTCAGGGAGAACTTGAAAGGCTGTCCTGTGCTTGCCTGGTGTGGGACTGGGGTATGACTCTTCTCTGAAGCAGTCTGAAGGTTGAGGGCTGGTGAAGAGCCCCCTGATGGGAGGGAGGAGGAAGGCAGGAGGAAGGCCCTGCAATGTTCCGATTTGGAAAGGATTACCACCTAGTATGCTGCAAGTCTGGGGTGACAGAACTCATAGCATACTGCAGAAAGGAAGGGCCAAGGGCACCCTAAGGCACCATTTAAGTGCATCCCCCTCTGCTGGGGAATGGTGGCCTTTGAGCAGAATCCTCAAGTGTCTGACAGAATGTGCGTGCTTGTGAGTGTGTGCGTGTGTACGTGTATGTGTGTGTGTAGTAGGGGAGCTATAGTACTTTTGGAGGTGTACCTAATGAACTTACAAAAAGCACCTGCAGGAATTTTCTAACATGTGTATGTCAACAATGACAGTGCCTTTACTCAACTGTAGCAATGTTCAGAGACCCAGACCTGGGCTTGTTCCAGTCCTGAGGGAGCCAGAAGTCAAGAGAGTGGTCAATTGGTAGAAGAAGTAGGGCTGACCTCCTGGAATAAGCTTTTTTTTTGGAAGACAGAGTGAGGTTTTGTGTTGGATTATACTACCTTTTATCACATGGTGATTAAATATATTATCATCATTATTTTCCTCAAATTTTTAAATTTATTTGTTGTTTACATAATTATATCTTTTTTGGGGTTGGGGTTAGGGGTTAATTTTTTAAAATTTAATTACTTTATTGAGGTAATAGTGGTTTACAACACTGTATATGTTTTAAAGGTATTGGTTCACACCTCTTCAGTTGTTTGTTACCCCACCACACTTACTACCAAAGTACCAGTAACCTTCTACTATAGTCCATTTGTCATCCCCCACCCCCACTCAGGGAGTTGGGATTCTGCAGTCAAATTTCTAGGGTTTTTGTTGTTGTTGCTGTTTGTGGTGGGTTTTGTTTAATTTATTTTCTTTTATTTTGTGTTTGTACACACAAACAGTGTGTGTACAGTGTGTGTGTGCATATATATATATTACATTATTGTGTACACCTGGGTTTTCCATTTCCTTAACACCTGTTAACCCCTTTATTCTTTTTTGCCCTCTGTTTCGCCCATTTTCTTCTCCCTCCTCCTCTTTTGCTCTTTCAGTTCCGTTGGTGTTTCTGATTTTTCTTAGCCATTTGTTTGTTTTTCGCTGTGTCATTCATATAAGTGAGACCATCCTGTATTTCTCTTTTTCTTTCTGGCATATTTCTGCTTATATGAGTCCTTCTAGCTCCATCCATGTTGCTGCAAATGATATGTTTGTCCTCCTTAGCTGATGCATAGTATTTCATCATGTATGTATACCACATTTTTTCTAGTCATTCATTGGTTTTGGGCCATTTGGGATGTTTCCATATCTTGGCAACTATAAACAAAGCTGCAATTAACATGCATGTACAGGTGTCCTTTTCAATTAGTGTTTTCATGTCCTCTGGGTAGATTCCCAGTAGAGGAATTGCTGGGTCGAATGGTAATTCCACTTTCAATTGTTTGAGGGTCCTCCACACAGTCTTCCATAGTGGCTGGACTAGTTTGCACTCCCACTAGTAGTGTAAGAGGGTTCCTTTTTCTCCACAAATGTATCAACACTTGTCCCTTATTTTTTTTTTTTAATAGGGCCATTCTTACTGGTGTAAGATGTCTCAGTGTGGTTTTAAATCTACATTTTCCTGATTATTAGTGATGTGGAGCATTCTTTCATATGCCTATTAGCCATCTGTATCTCCTCTTTGGTGAAGTGTCTTTTTAGTTCTTCTCCCCATTTTTTGACTGGGCGTTTTGCTTTGTTTTGTTGAGTTGTAGGAGCTCTTTGTGGCTCTTTAGGGGTTACATTTCATACCACATGTTGTGCATGATCACTCATCATCTACCAAAAGGCCCCTACAGATCTCTTATCCCCTTCCTTGTCCTCTTTCCTTTCCATCCTTCCTTTGGTGACTTGCAGTGACTGAGCTGCCAGAGGGTCTGTTCCAGGAGACACCAAGGCAGGATGGGGCAGGGAGAGCCCTGATTAGGGTGGCTGTCAAGGGGAGGGGCAGAAACACAGCACTACTTCCTGATTTCACCATGTTCAATACCTGTTACACAGGGAAGGGGCAGAGAAGGGGAGAGAGAATGCTGGCAGATAACACTGCACTTCCCTAAGACAAGCTTTTTTTTTTTTAAGACTTTAATGTGTCTGAAATTCAATGTCCTGTAAATCCAAGTGCACATTTATTATTTTCCCCTGAATTTTCTTTTTACATTCATGTTGCCTCAAAATAGATTGTA
Organism: Uropsilus gracilis; assembly: GCA_004024945.1. NCBI lineage: Eukaryota > Metazoa > Chordata > Mammalia > Eulipotyphla > Talpidae > Uropsilus > Uropsilus gracilis. The sequence continues at coordinate 46,762 of PVHY01003892.1, forward strand.
GTTTAGGATTAAGACTATTTTGTAATTACAGAATCTTTTGGGAGTTTAACATGATTGTAAGTGCTTTTACTTGCCTGATCACAAGTTGAATGTTCCTTGCTAATCTTCCTGCTCTGGGAAGTTCTGTTGTCCGGTCCTGGAGTGGGGGTATCAGGAAAGGGGAAGACCAGGAGTAAAGAGGTCTGACCTGAGATGGTAAGCAGAAAGCACAGGGAGCTTTCAGCCATGTTCCTGGCAAAAGATTTCCCAGGAGCCACGAGGTTTTTTCACAATGCAAGATTTCCCATCTAAGGGGTGAGAGTGAGCAAGAATATGATCCAAAGTAATGGCTGATTCTGTGTGGTTGTGAGAGTGAGTCTGGAAAGTGTTTTAAAGAAAGAAAAGAAAGAATATCCATTTAACTCTCCACACACAGTTCGGTCCCACATACACAGCAGCAAATAATACTGCACTGACCATGGGTGTGGATAGCTCTTTAAGATATCATTTTCCTTGATTTCATTTTCTTTGCATATACACCCAGACATGAAATAGTGGATCAGAAAAATAATTCTATTTTTCTGTTTTCTATATTGCTATCCATAGTGATTCCCCACAATAGCACATAGCATTCCTTTTTCTCTACTTCTTCACCTGTACTTGTTATCTATGTGAGATGATCGATGCCAACTAAAGGTATTTGATCACTATGTGGTACAACTAGAGCAATACAAATATCATATCACTATGTGGTACAACTAGAGCAATACAATGTTACATATATTTTATATCTCAAAAAGAATTTAAAAAAGTAAGCTTTGGCAATCAATTTTATAAAGATAGTAATAGTGCCTTTGGTTGAACCCATGGACAAGAAGAAAACAATTAAGGAGACCAAAGTATTGATATAATTTCTTAAATTTAGTCTATGAATGAACTTTATACCTGAGGAAATAAAATGCTATAAAATAGGATCAAGCATTTTGTTCAAAGGTCGGACATCATTATATCAGTTCTTTCCTGTAGTATTGGAATTGTTCAATGCTTCTAATTAGTTAATTAGAAACTAGAACCAATCACCTTTAACTCTTTTCAGTTTTATCCTTCAATTCAAAAATGTCTTCAAAATGAAAGGGGGACAATAAAATGTGTAGAAAAAAGTAAAAAGAAGGTAGAGAAATAGTAAGAAAACATCTAGGTCTAGATCAAAAGAGAAGTATTTATATGTTTGTTTTTATTGTTGTCAAATTCTTATTAATGATTTGAAGCAAAAGAAAAAATGATTGGTGGAGAAACATGCTACTTTTACCCAACCACTCTTTCTACTGCGGCCAATGTCAAACACTCTCTTTGCAGGAGGGCATGACTTCTGGCTGAACCTGGACCTGCCAGCAAGGGGTCTTGAGCAGCTACCACCATTGAATCTGTGTTCCCTACAAAGTTACTATTTTCCGTGAGCTTCCTCCTCCTCATTTCAGAAGTGACCTAGTCCTCTGGAAAGAACTGAAAGGTGGATCCCACAGGTCTTATTAGAACCCCTGAGATGTCTTTTAGGAAACGATCTCTCAAATTTCAACAAGATAAATTTTTAAAAGTAGGGACTGTTGGATTGTGATTTCCTGCCAAAATTCTAGAACTGAATATTAAACAGAAGAATTGAGACTGCTTAGAAAATAAGGATCTGAGAGTCTACAAAAACAAGTGGTGCAGTGCTAACTTCATTATTTTTTCATCATGTTAGTTCCCTAGCATGAAAGAGAAATTCACAGATTGAGTAAAGCATTTGATAAAGTTTCTTAAAAACAGGTAGAAATATAATAATTGAATGAAATATGGTTTGGTAAATTCCTCAGTGATTAAAAACTATACCCAAAGAGTGGATACATGCCTCTATGAGTGGGTATTAATAAACCATTGTCAAAAGAGAAGTATTTATTTTTTTATTTGCTTTTATTGCTGTCAAAATTCTTATTAATGATTTGACACAAAAGAAAAAAGGACTGGTGGAGATTACCTAACAGTTTTGACACTATTGTGATGATTTAGATGTGTAACATGCACAATCTTTATTTGTGGGTAAGGATAATTTAAACACCTTAACTATCGAGAACAGTGATTTGCAGAATATTTCAATTTATACCCTAAATCCTTTTGGGGGTAATAAAGCATGAGCTTTCATGCTGGGGATACTACATTTGACTATCCCAGCACATTATGATAGGAAGGTAGGATTTTGCTTTGTTGTCATAAAATCTAATCATCTACTCTGTCACTTTCAGTTATTTCCTCTAGCTAAACATTCTGAGTTCTTTTAAGGCACTTCATCACAGCATTTAGACTTTAAGCCTCTCTAGCTTCTATGCTCTGAATGTGGTTTAGTTTATTAATGTTCCTCTTAAGATGTGACACCTAATTAACAACTCCAGCACTAGAGGAAGAGCTAGTATAATGATGTCCAACCTTGATCTAGAAATTACTCTCCACTAAAATAGTGGAATATCAAAATAAATATGTATATCAATGGTACAGAAATAAGAGCCCAGAAATAAACCCACTTACATAGACAGTTAATTTACAACAAAGGAGAAAAGAAAGTCCCTTCGACAAGTAGTGTTTGGAAAACTGGATGACTGCATGCAAAAGAATGAAACTAGATCACTGTCTCACAACATGTACAAAGATTAATTGAAAATGGATTAAAGACTTGGATGCAAGACCTGAGGCTATAAAATACATTGGAAAAGCATAGATACACTCTGTGATATGGTGATATCTTTGGAAACTTGACTCCAACAGCAAGGAAAACAAAAGCAAAAATAAACAAATGGGACTAAATCAAGATAACAAGTTTCTGTACAGCAAAAGGAACTAAGATCAAAAGCCGCTCTGCTGAATGGAAGTATTTGTACATCATATATTCAACAAAAGGTTGATACCCAACATCTATTTAGAATTCAAACAACCCCCCCCAAAATCAAAATGTTAAAAGAATAAAATAGATTTTCTTCAAAGAAGATAATGAACATGTACATGAAAAATGCTCATCATCCATTATTTTCAGGGAAATGCAAATCAAAAGCCACAATGATATACCATAATCATCAATTATGAAAACAATCTAAGTGCCCAAGGACAGATGAGCAGGTAAAGAAAATGTGGTACAGATACACAGTGGAACACTTCTCAAGCTATAAAACAAAGATGAAATTGTCATTTGTGACAATGTGTACGGAACTGGAAATATTATACTAAGCGAAAATAAGTCAAAAGGAGAAAGACAAATAGTGGAGGATATATAGCAGATTTCTCTACAAGCACCCTTTTGTCCGGAAAGAGTCTGTGAAAGAGGCCACAGAGTCCACCTTTGCCCTCTGCTCACCCACTTTCCACCCTGCTCAAAGCAGAAGTGCATTAATTCACATTTTCTTCTGTTGAACCACTCTTCAGTTCTCTTAACCTGCAAAAACTAGATCTTCAAATGAGTTGAGTCCAATCAAATTTTCTGTCATCTCTCATTCCTTGGATATTGGTGGTTTCAAATTTTTGCCCTTCTAGTAACTCATCACTTCTACATAGGGAACCATTGGGCATTCATTTGGGAGGCACATTAGCAAGCTGGTTTTTCCTCAGAGCAGCCTGCAAGAGAGCAAGCTACTTTGCTTCTCTGAGCATTGATTATTTTCTCTGTCACTGGAAGAGCTGGACTTGCAGCTTAGTGTCACAGCCACAGGCTCAGCAGAATAAGCATGATTCTTGTGCAGGAGGGCTATGAGAGAGCTCTGATTTGGGATGCTCGGAAAGGGAAGTTGTGGTCCTCAGGACAAGGTTGATAGTTTGGGTTTACAGATGAGGACAAGGAAGAAAAAGTGTGGCAGAAGTGTCCTACTGGCTAACAGGAAACCTTATGTTTATACTGAGCTTGACCTCTGCAAAAATGATCTTTGTATTCTCCTTTGAATAGCTCATTTTGAAAACTGTGGCTCCTTTCAGAGATGCTTCTTTATGAAGGAGACAAGAGGAAGGAGTAGAGAGAGATACTTATATGTGTGTCTGTGTATGCACATGCATGTGTGCACATGTATAATATACATTACCATATATCATAGTGTGTAATATATAGTAATAACTACTATATATATAAATATATATTAAGCAAGACAAATAACTAGAAATAGAATACCCATGTAACCACTGGGTGATTCTTTTTAAATTGTTCAAATATTGAGTCTGAAAGTTTGACATCTTAGTGACTCATTGATGCCAGGAAGTCAACTCATGAGAGCCAAAAGTCCCGGGCCTCTGTCCAATAGATTTCTCCCCTGCTTACCTAGAAAGCATAAATGGTGACCTACCTGCTTTCACTCTTGGCTCCAAAGGGGCAAGATAGAGACTGTCCCAAAGACTCAGGAGACCAAGGTGTTCACTGAGGTCACAGATTTGGGAAGAGTCCAATCCAGCCACCTGGCCAGCTACAAAGACTAGCTTCAGGAAAAATAGTGAATTAAGGACACACATCTTTGGAGGTCTCACAACCTCCTTGGCCACCATCGTCTCTCACGCGTACCCCTTTCAATTACTAATTGACCTTATGGTGCAGACAAGAATCCAAACTGCCATCACAGCTGCTACCATCTACCAGTCCTAAGTGAACAGTAATTGAGAGTTTGCTGGTAAGGGTTTTGAGAGAAATTGCTAGAGAACACCCTGCCAGGTCCACAGCAAAGAAGCAGCAGGAAGAAGCATGGAATATTTTCCTCAGGTGTCCTTTCCTCTGCTCCACTCCAGGAGGACCCCCAGGTTACTTCAGCACACTAACCTTCCAGGATGGCTGACCTGCTTTCAACCCCACCTCTCTCCATCCTTTCCAGCAAGCTTATATCAAGGATCCTTTAGTTTCTCTCAGTGACATGGAAATTCAGCTAAAAGGAAAGTTTCTCTAATACAAATAAAATGAAATCTAAACCATGACTTTGCTGCTTGCTGCTCATTAGGCAGTGACTGCAAGTTCATGGGCTACAGAGAGTTCTACATAAACAGCAAACTGTACCCAATGTCTCATGATTAACAATGACAATTTAGAGCCACATCCTCCGGCTGAACATTTAGCATGTTCTAAAAAATTCTGAATTAATTTCTGGAATCTAACAATGCCATTGAAAAAGCAAAGGATAGTTGTCCTATCTAGTATGTGCACCTGTCCTAGCAACATTTTTCTCCAAAAGCAGAGATGGAGGGGAGGTAGAAGAGAGAACATATGCTCTCTCCTTCCATTGTCTACCTTCCCTAGTGACTGAACCTGGTGACCTAGTGATTGTACCTTTACCTGAGTTTCTACAGTCTATTTTCAAAAACATAGCGGGAGGATGTTTTTAAAACAAGCCATCCCTATGCTTAAAGCTTTCTAGTGTTCCATCCACCTGAGAGTTAAAGTCCATCCATGTCCATCCATAGACCTGGAAGGCCCTGTAACTCTGTGCCAAGAGGCCAGGTACAGAGCATGCAATCTGACTGCCAGCCCAGTCATGTTCAACCCTCTTCATATCTTAGTTTTCTTCTTTGTAAAATGGAAATAATAGCAGAACATAGTTCATGGAATCAAATACATCAATACTGCAGGCCCTGGCATGGCCAAATAAGGCTTCTCACCTCATCCCTCTCTGAGCAGCTCTGATCTGGGGCACCAGTAATTTCTCAAAGGAGATTCATCAGCCCTATCCCGAGCCCCATCTCAACAGACCTATCCAGAGTATTTGACATAGCTGACAGTCCCTCTTTCTTGAGCATTTGTTGGTTGGCTTCCAGGATAATGATTTATTCTGATTTTCCTTCTGCATTGATACTTACAGCTTTATCTCCATTTTAGATTTCTCCTCATTTTGTAGGTATTGATGTTTCCTGGAACTCATTGATGAGGCTTCTTTTCTCATCACATTCTCCGTCATCTGTCTAGTCTCCTGATTGATGCCCCTTCTGTGCACTTTTTATATTTCTAGTCTGAACCCTTCCCTCAAACTGCAAACTAACACCCAATGGCCTAACTCAGATTTTTTACTTATCTCATGAGCATTTGCAATGGAATTTTACTGAAGCTTGTTTGCCCTTCCCATCTCTTCTCTTCAGTTGTTCCTCTAGCAATTTCCCCTTCTCGGTAAAAGTCAACTCTAGTCTTCTACTGTGTCAGGAAAAAATTCTTAAAACCTCACCTTTGATTTTCCTCTTGTTCTCATGTCCTACAACCAGTCCATTAGCAAATCTATAGTCTTTACCTTCAAAATATAACAAGCCACTGTCACTTCCACCACCTCCTCTGTAATCACCACAGGTTAGAGCCATCTTTCTTTTGCTTAGATCATTGCACTAGGTCTTGATATTTACTAGGTCTTGATAGGTCTCACAGTCTATTTTCAATACATCAGCTGAAGGATGCTTTTAAAACAAGTCATTCTTATGGGCAAAGCTCTCAAGTATGTTCCATCGAACTTACTGAAAGCTGTTTCTCTCCCTGCCATCCCAGATCTCATGAACCACTCTCCTCTTATTCACATCCCTCCTTCCTTCCTTGCTTTTTCTAAGGTGTCATGCATACTCAGGTGTCATGATTCTTGTACTGATTTCCCATCTGGCCGATTTCATCATGTCATGTACCCTCACTTCTTTTGGGTCTCTACTCAATGCTACCTCACCATGAAACTTAAATTCAACCAAACCTACTACCTGCACAGTCTACTCTCCTCGAACACTTTCTTTTTTTCCAGAGAATTTAGTATCTTCTGACAAACTATGTGTTTTTATCTGTGCACTGCTGGCACTCCCCATAGAATGTCAACCCAGTAAGGTCACAGAATCTAGGTCAGTGCCTAGCACACAGGAGGTTCTCATCTTGTTGAAGGAATGAATGAAAAGCATTTATAAAAATGTTCTACATATAGGAGTCAGTCAATTGGGTGGATGGATGGATGGATGGATGGATGGATGGATGGATGGATGGATGAGTGAAGAATAGTCTGAAATTGGTGCATAAACACTTGTTGAAAGAATGATGTAAATCACCTGAACACTAACACATAGAAAGCCTTTGTTAAGTTTTAATACTTATAAGTTAAATGTCACAAATCCATCACTGAGGAGTGTGACTTTCAAATGACAAAAGAAAAATTTCCTAATTTTTCACTGATAGAAGAGAGGGGGGAGAATACAGAGTAAGTAGAAGGGAGAGGTCCATGCCAGAGAATCCCTATCTCGAGACCTCAGGAAAGGGACTGGCAGTGTGAGGGCCTGTGTGTTGTGCAGCCCCTTCCTAGTATGTCTATACAGTGGCTCCCAGGATTCCTTCTGTTTGACTACAGCTCTCTGAATATTTGGAGATTAATAGGATCTTCTGTTATTCTCAGCTGGAACATTTTCCTACCATCGGATTAGGTAGCACAGGGCAGGGATCACTCCCATAATGTAAAAACTTCTTATCTGACCTTAGCCTCAGTGAAATACCACCACTCAAGAGCTTAGCTTTATATAACTACAACAATGTAAGTAGGATGCTTCATTTATAAAAAGTACTGGAACTGCCCTGAGGAGGTATCAACTGTTTGCTTCTTACTACAAATTTGTTTGTTTATCTTTTCCTCTCCAAACTCCTTATTGATAACAAGCCTGAACTTAAGTATGGGAGTTTTGCTTGGGATGGAAGAAAGATCGAGAGAGAGAAATTTTATAGCCAAGTCACCGGGAGCAAGAACAGTGGAGGCTTTCTTGTAAAGACTTGGGCCTCAGATTGATAGAGGCAAACAGATAGGAGAGTAGATGTTTGGGGGCAAGGGTGGGATCAAATGTAAATTTCTTCCAAATGAAAACCAGGCAGCATCCATATTGACTGTGCTTCTTGTGTGAGGCCAGGCAAACCAACCCTCACGACCCTCTTCCAGGGCCGCGGTTTGATGCTAATGCAGTTGGGCGGCTGGAACCCCAGGGAAACCTCTATGTAAACATTCCTCTGAACTTATTTTTTCTTTTCATTCCTTTGAAAGGTCTCAGTTTACTAGACTGTGTCAATACTCAAGCAATCCAACAGAAGCATCTAAATGTACAGCACTCTGTGGCCTGGAACTCACGTCAATTTAGCAAATCTCCAGGCACAGGCCTGGAGACCACTTGTCCTCTTCCTTCATACTACTTGGACATTTTATTAATTTTGCTACTTTGGCTAGTAGCTCTGCAAATGCAGCTCTTCACTCTAAATAGCCCTGCTGCTTCTTGCCTTGACTTTGAAGCCAGAGGGATGAATTTAGGGAGCATGTTCTCTCTTCTTCAAAGAGTAGGGGAGCCCTGTCCCAGGGAGCTGCCTGGATAGCATTGCACACAGAAACAGTTTCAAGAAAACTCACCAAGAGGAACCTGAAAATTGATCAAAAAGGGGACTTTTTTCGAACTTTTATGTATAGATTGTCGATTACTTGATGGGTAGTCTGGAACACCAAAGAAATTTGAAGCAAAGTTGCTAAATTTCTAGGGCAACTTAAAGACCTGTGTTATGCATTTGGACTCTCAGATAACTTAGGCATTGACACCAGCCATTGCCCAGTCATTCAACTTTCTGACTGAGTGGTCCTCTGTCCCACCCTCAAGCCACCCTGTGGTGGTGGTGAGTCATCTGGTGATCCTATTATGGCTCTTACAAATCTGTGGTGGTTGTGGCCAATAAAGCTAAAGTTCCAGTGCCCATGAGAGTGGCCTCCAACCTGCATTACGTGCTCTATCTTTTTGACAATCAGGGCACTTTGACTTCACTAGTGATGCTCTTGCTAGCATGTATGATGCAACACTAATCATAAGGTGGGCATCACACCAGGGGCTGGCGTGTATGCGAATCATTTTGTCCCAACCCATGAAGAGGATGGCATTACCACCATTTTCCAAGTGAAAGGTTAGGATGACATTGTGAATCAGTAATCAAGTTGGAAGTTGAAGCCTGGTAGGCTTGATTTCCAAGTCACTCTGCCCTTGACATCCCAGCAGAGGTTGGACCTATGCCCTGTTGCTTTCAGAGATCCTTCAGGGCTGGGCTGGCAGTGGTCAAAGGGAGCTTTGAATGGTTTTCAGATGGCCACAGGATGACCAGGATGAGACCAGCTCAAGGTCACTTCCCTTTTGATTTCTCCTCAACCTTGTGGAATATGACCACAACTATCAATCCCTGGAAGGGATTCCAAGAAAACATCAATGATGTATCTCTTCACCTAATAATTAATTAATTAACTACCCTCTGTAGTCTGTTGGAGAAGATTTCCAAGGAGAGAATTCAAGATTTATCTCAAGAGCCTATTTCAAGAATTATGAGAGAAAAAGCAAGAAAATGTGAGTCATATGGCTGGAACAGTTCCCTTGGCTGGGTAGTCCCTTTGGGGTAAAAGGGAGAATCCAAGGCCCTGTCCTTGCCTCTGAAGGGTGTAGGGGATGGGAGTGAATAATAGGCCCACTCAGAGGGAGTCCCACTGAACCCCTATAATCTCAGCCTCCAAGTTCCCTTGGAACACTGTCTGCTCCATAGGTTGAAATAGAGGAGAGTTTTATTCCTATAGAAATTTCCCCTGCCAGCTACATGGGTCTAAGGAAATTAACCATTTCTTCCCTCTCCCCCACCCCTTTTACAAAAAGCCAAGGTCAAAAGGGAGTGGTCAGTGAACACCCTTACTATGTGAGACTGAGTAGTACATTTTCAGGAACCCAAACTGTTGGGGTATGCCGCCCACATTGAGCTAGTGCCTGCCTCCCCTGACTCAGTTACCATCTCTAAGTCCCAGTTTTCTTATCTACAGAAAGAAAACAGCATATTTGCTTATCTCCTAAGCTTCCTGGGAGGGTTAAATAAGATAATCTTCGTAATAAAATACTTGGGAAAGACATGGGCACAAGGCAAGCACTAGATTAATAATACCAATTATTTTATTATCATTCTTCTCACTGGTAGAAGCTAGAGGAAAATTAAGGACACATTTCTAGAAAAAAAAAGGTGGGGGAGGGAAATTTTTTATTGCATCTCACGTTGTCTTTTAACTTTTCTTTAGCTATCCAGTATGCCTATCTTCTTAGAGTTCAGGACATTTAGAGGTAGAGATGAATTTAATTTTAGAATGTCCTCAGGGCAATATGGAGGGGGGAAAGGAAAAGAGAAAGAAAGAATATAAATAAAGGAAGTTAGATATTTTGGCCTTAGTTTTTGGAAACGAAAGGTCCAAGGAATAACTTCTGCATTGCTTCTTTTTTTTTGTAGGAGAAAACTCTTCAAATATCTGGTTAATTTTATTAGTGATCTATTGCTGACTGAGGAGCCAATGTGCTTAATCCCAGCCTACATTGACTCACTTAATTTTACCTCCATTATCTGAGCTAGATTGATTTGTTCCATTTCCAGGATGATTAGCAGAGCTAAGATATGAACCCATTTTTGTTTTATGAAAACCCAGGCTTTTAGTCAACATGCTATGACATTCACTGAAAAGTCAGTGGATCTGTGTATGGTCTTGAAACTTAGTTCAATGAAGCTGAAATAGAAAGTCAGAGTGTGCCCTTGAGCTGTTACCCAGAAAACCTACCCTGGCAAATATAGAGGTCTCTCTAAGGGATGCTGAGAAAGCAGTTGCTTTAGGGGCCCCAACTGCATGCTCCATGGGAGTAGCTTCTAAGCACTAAGTTCACTGAAAGAGACCTCAAAGGGATCCAACCTGGGTGATCACTCTGGGAACAAGAAGGCACACCTTGACTCTCCAAGGTTGTCCATGCTCAGAATGATACAGGGCACCCCCTGGGTGCTTTCATTAGCTTGAAAATGAAGTCACCTTCCTGTGACTACAGATTTGAAAATTTCTTTGCCCTCCACATGAGCGACAAGGGCTTAATAACGAAGATCCACAAGGAACTAACACAACTAAACAAAAGCAAAACAAAAAGCCCAATCAAAGTGTTAGTACTTTGATTAGCATACCTGACTGATAGGACTTCCTCCTGAGTCCTGTGCTGATGGGAAAGAAGGATGTAAATATAGTTTAAAACAAAGGGATGAGATCAGCCATTTTGATCAGTCATTTTGGGGTTAACATTCTGGGAAGCATTCTGGGGAGAAGGACAATGTAAGTCCAGGCCATGTGGCCAAGGTGGGCAGTCCAGCCATAGCCATACTTAAGCTGAGTGTATATGTTAAAATGAACCCAAGGACTTATGGGGAGGCCATGAGGAGGCCTTTAATGAACCTGTTGTTGGTTCCTATGTTTCAGAGTTTTTTTTTAACTGCCTAAAGTAAAGAGAATGTCAAAGGACATTGCTGAAAGGAGAAGACAGAATCATGCCTTCGACTACATGCTTAGAGGAAGCTGGAGCACCCAAGAAGGATGTTTTGTGTTTGGAACACATGTTGCTGAACTCTGATTGATTGGATATTTGGTGAGATAAATAGGATTTAAAAGACTGAGGGTTTTGGACAATGGTGGGGTAATGGGGTTTTCATCTTTATCTTGTTATACATATATTTAGAAAATTACTTTGTTAGAAAAAATTGTTTTCTTCACCTTAAGAATCTATTCTAACTTTGAAAATGATGGTAGAGGGGCTATATATGATAAGGACCCACAATTTTGGATGTCTTTAGGCTGCAGGAGTTGCAGAGGGTATACGGAGGCAAGTGGAAAAGTTTAAAATTCAGTTTTAACTTTTTTTATTCTTGCAGTCTGGGATGGGAAGCTGAGAGAAACTGGGCACTTGTGTTTGCGTAACAAAAGGTAGGGAGTCCGCGAAAGACTCAAGGTGCTGCAGTTTTGAGTCTGTATTTAGGTGAAGCTGGGAAAAGAAGATTTTTGAGTTTTGGTAATAGTTAAAGAATCTCTCTCTCTCCCACCTGATTTCAAGAAAGACTCTGTTCTTCCCTCAGTTCCAGAACAGCGGGCCCACAGTGAACACAGAGGGGTCTAGGCTCATGGTCCCCATCTCCATGAGTCCTTTAACTCTCCCCCCAAAAAACTGATAAAAAAGCAGTTGATTGGAATAAGTACTGTTTTCTAATCCTTATGTTTATGGTAAACAAAAATTACTGCTAAATAACCTTTACTTAAAGTTATATGAAATGTAAGTTTTTAAGAAAGTATCTACTTTTCAAAATCAACTTTAAGACAAGACCCCAGGACTGGTCTTCTTACTTCCCAGATAGATTGCTACACCAGACCCCTCCTAGAGAGAAACACTGGAGCTGAGACAAGATGGAGTCCCACTGAGAACAGAAAGTTTTGCTCAGTATCTTTAGGATAAGAAACATGCTGGGAAAATGAGGCTTCTAGAAAGAGAACTCTAGGTCACAGGTGAAACGCAGGTGAGGACTGGCGCAAAGGGACAAAGCAGCAGTCACTGCAAAGTCCTTGCTCCTTGGACAAGTATCAGAGTGTCGCGGTGAACCCCTCAACAGAGACCATTCTCCGGATGTTACCAGAAAATTTAACCTCTTAGCCATGGAACTTTAAGATCTTAGCCTGTTTTTAACTCTCTTCTGCTCTTATATTCAATTATGCATTTTCTAGCCTTATATTTGATTAATTGTCTTAGAGTCTAAAATTCTACTTTAGAAATCACCTTCCTTAAGGCTCTTGAAGTCTTGCTCTACTGTCCCCCAGGATCCACTGTGGCTCCTGAGAACACAGAAGCCATCTTCTCTTGAACCTTTGTGTCCATCTAGTTTCTCTTTCTAGAAACTTGCAGCACATTCGTTACTTCCCTATCCTGTAACCAGACTGACATCTCTTTAAGAAAAAGAGTGCTTGAGGTTATGCTGTCTTGTAACCTTGTATTGGTTTCAGGTGGGTAAGCATTGTAATTTGAGATAAGCCTATACTACATATGGTCGCCGCTAAAAAGCTAGTTTCTGTTCTCCACCACGCAAGTCATCACTTTCATATGATTTTCTATCCCCTCTTCTCATTTGGCAGCTACCATTTTGTTATTATAGTCTATCAGCTTTTGTTTTGTTTTGTTTTGAGATCTGACAATGGTATGGTCTTGATATCAACCTATTTTCATTCATTGGTTGAGTGCTAGGTAAGCTCTTTTAACCTGAGAATATACGTTTTTCAAAGGCAAGAAACATTTCTTAGTCATCTCCTTTAGTTATTTCTTGGTGATTCTCTCCTCCTATTACCTTTGTCCGGATCTCTGATTATTTGTATCTTACCCTCCTAGACCAGCCATTCTCAAATACACTCATAGATAAATCCTGACTTTTCTTGTTTTCCCTTCCCATGTTCGATCTTTTTGCTTTCATTTTCAGTTTTTTTGTTAAATTCTTCATTTATACTACCATATTTAAAGAGTTTTCCAAAACCCATTTCTGTTGTTTTCTAAAGGACTCCTTCTTCAAAAAAAAAAAAAACCCAAAACAAAAAAAAATTAGCACCGTGTTCTGGTTTCATAAATAAAATATCTTTTCTTACTTTTCAGAAGGCATTAATGTCAGTTTTCCTCAAAGTTTCATTTTTTGCAATATATGCTCTTTTCCTCTAAGATTATTATTTCTTTCAGTTTATTTTGTTCTCCTCCTTTTGGTAGCTGCTCACTCTTGCTAGCCTGCTCACATCTCTGAAAAGAAACTGTGTCCATGATGAGCTTTATTGAAGACCTGTGGTTCTCAACTTTAGAGTGTTCTTAGGGGGCTTCTTAAACATAGATCTCAGTGCCCCACTCCCAGTGCTTCTGGTGCTATAAGTCTGGAGTAAGATGTAAGCATTTGCATTTTTAGCAAGTTTCTATGTGACACAGACACGGCAAATTTGGAGATCACACTTCAGAAATCACTATGCCCATGGCTCTCTTACAGTCTCCCCAAGGTCATTATCTTTAGGCTTTCCCTTAGTCCATTTACATTATTCAAAGTAGGGTGTCTCAGTCTCATGCTAAAACCAGACCTGGATGCCAGCACTTTGCTATCAAAGGAGAACTTGAGGGAGAGCCTCATCATCCCATCATTAACGTAATGTCCTTTTGATTCCCTTGTCATGTTACAGTGTTCTCACCATCCACTGTTTCTAGACTCCTCCAGTCCTCTTGACTTGTGCCTGAGCATGAAGAACTATCCCTTAGGCAGGCAGTGTGAAGCTGGAAGAATGGGGACCCAACACATCTATACAAGCAAAGAAAATGAAGGACTATATGAAACTAAAATGTTTCTGCACAGCAAAAGAGATAATAACCAAAACAAACAGACACTTGAAACTGAGTGGGAAAAAAATTTTCCATTCCACTCAACTGATAGGAGTCTGATGCCAAAGATTCACAAAGAACTCACACAATTTAACAAAAGCGAAGTGAAAAGCCCAGAAAAAAAAAATGGGAGTAGAGCTTAAAAGAAACTTTTCCAAAGAGGAAATACAAATGGCCAATAGGCATATGGAGAAATGCTCAACATCACTTATCATCATGGAAATGTAAATCAAAACCACACCGGTAAGAATAGCTCATATAGGAAAAAAAAAAAAAAAGAGCAATAACAAGTGTTGGTGTGGATATGGAGAAAAAGTAGAAAAAGCAACACTTTTACACTGCTGGTGGGAAAGCAAACTTGTCCAGCCACTATGGAAAGCTTTGTGGAGGACCCTTAAACTACCGAAAATGGAACTACCAGCAATTCCACTTCTGGGAAACTACCCAAAGGACACCAAAACACTAATTCAAAAGATACCTGCATTCATATTTTTATTGCAGCACTATTCACAATAGCCAGAATATGGAAGCACCTAAATACCCCCAAACAGGCAAATGGATCAGAAAATTGTGGTATATGTACACAATGAAATATGCATGAATCAAAAAAGAAAAAATTTGGTGTATTTGTGATAAAATGGATGGACCTAGAAGGAATCATGTTAAAAGAAGCAATCTAGAAAGATAAAAAGAAATACTGGATGATCTTACCTACATGTGGATATAGGGGAAACAAGCAAACAAAAGGACAAGGAAAATTTAAAACAAACTGTTAGCAGAGTGAAAGCATAGAACAAGAGAAGGAGAGGGGGTAAAATTGGTGGACGGATAGGTACAAGAAGTTAAGCTGATAGTTCATGGGTGATAAAGTAGTGGGAGAACCTTGGGGTAGACAATGATATAAAAATATATATGCAATCAATTAAAAAATAAAATAAAATAATGTGGAGACCCAAATACTACGCAGATCTCAGCACATCCTTTTAAGCCCTGACTCTCCCTTCCCAACTACTGGGACCATCAATTCTTGAGTATTTGAGAGGGAGGAGGGGAATACTGAAGTGGAATAAATTTGTTTCTCCCTCCCCACCTTACCAGCTTAGAATCTTACATTCTTGGTTCTGTAATTAGTTGCCCTTGCTCCTCTGCTTCCAGGATTTTGTCACTCTTCCCCTTTCTTTGTCCTTATGGGTTGATGCCCTTTTAAAGCACCCATTACTGTCATGTTAGAAGACTTTCAAGAAGCAGGGATGATAAATAAAAATGTTCAGTCTGTTATCTTTACCCCAAAGTTCTAAACAGCACTATTAAAAGATTTGGCTTAGTATTAATTGCAAATAATCCTGAGCTATATGTATTTGTAAAGACAGATGTGGACTCATTGTGACTATTTCAGGTTTATGGGTTTTTTTTTTTCTTTCTATTCTGAAGAAAGCTTCCTATTTCAAAATGATGTCTTTTTTTTTTTAAGAACATATCTCTAATAATACCCCTCAGAAGAAAATATGGTGACTCTCACTTATGCAGATTATCAGACTTTTATTAATTGGAAAATGCTCTCCAGAAGCAGTAAAGCTCTAAATCAGATTTATTTCAAAGTTGAAAGTAGCATATTCAAGTTGTCAGAAATTTTACAATGCTTCTTAAGAAGTGCTCAGTATAATGAATTGCACAATTATAATAAAATGGGGTTCTAATGAGCAATTATCATTCTGAGCAAGAACATTCCAAGTTTTTTATTCTCCTCTCAAACTGGTGGCTAACAAGTAGTTATGGGGAGAGAAACGAATGGAAAATACGGCTAGGTAGCAGAGTACTCCACTGAAATGACTCTTAGAAACCCAATTTTCCTTTAAGTTTGGAGGTGACATAGCTTAAAAAAAATGCGTCCACAGGACCCTTGCAGTATTATCAGGAGTATTAACTGGTGTAACCACCATAGAAACAGTGTGGAGGTATCTCAAAAAATTAAAAGTAGAAAAAAATTAAAAACAGAAAAACCATATGACTCAGTAATTTCAGTTCGGGTATTTATCTAAAGGAAATGAAATCATTATCCTGACAAGCTATCTGTACCCTCATGGTCATTGCAGAATTATTCATAATTGCAAGACATAGAAGCAACTTAAGTGTCCATCAGTGGATGAATAAAAATGGTATGGTAGAAAAATAGACAGAGATGGATAGATAGATATAGTAAAATAATATTTAGTCATAAAAAATAAGGGAAATCTGTCATTGAACAACATAGATAGAACTTGAAGTTTTTATCTATTTACTTAGCTTAGGGCCTTAAGTAAAATAAGTCAGATAAAGATGAGACGATGGATGGTAACTTATTGAGACAATCATTTTGCAGCATTTGTTCATGGGTGATACTTCTTAAACATACACAGTACTACTGTGTGTCAGATATCTCAATGAAATTGAGGGAAATCAAGGCAACACTTTCAGGAAGCCCCAAGCAGACCTATATTTGCCAGAACTGGTCACCCCTAAAACCATCACTGACAAAGGACGTAGGATTGTGAGCGTTAGATAAAACCAATTTGGGTTTTCTCCTGAGTCAGATTAGGGAAAAGTCAACATTGGGACAAAACCAGAGCTCTGAGAGTGAGAAGGAAGGAAAATTGATTGACCAACAAAATTGATTATAGATAGAGAACACACAGTGACTTTAACTCAAGGAAATATGTTGAACTTCTTTGAAGAAAGTACATAAAATCAGGTTTTTATGTTTCTGTCTTCCTATTGTTCTCCAGGCTGGGGATGTGAGAATAAGTAGGGTTGGTTTGGGACCTTAGTGGAGGGACACACAAAAAAACTAACTTTATAACCATTTAGACCAATGCTGTAATGTACATTTAATTATCAATATGACCCAACAGCAATAGCATTAAAAATTCATGAAGAAAGGACTATTTATCTTTTAGGTTAAAGTTTAAAACATTGGCTATTATTAACTGTCCAGCAGCAAGTAGGAAGCTGGGTCCTTATGGTACCGAAGACAACATATGAAATGATTGCTTTTTGTACTTGGCTCACCCTATATCTCCCAGCAGCACCAGACAGAGCTCTCTATGAGACTGACAGATGATGCAATGTGCAGCTCTTCTTACATATCATTTGTGCCACCAGCATAAGGTATTCTTAGTTGAATGAAGTAGGCTATATGGGGATTTTGGATTCATTTGTGCTACTTGTGACAAAACCAAGAATTAATGAAATTCTCCAGGACATATGAAGTATTGTTAAATTCTTGAAAGAAAAAAACCTTCATGTTATTGAAATAGGAACACCCCTAGTTATCAGTCATTAAACATTCCAGCCTTACTCAACAACCAAGTATCTGCAAAAGAAAATATCTCTCTTTAAAGCACACAAATCTGATGATGTTGCTACCTATTCAAAAGGTTGTCATGGCATCCATTGCTTTGCTTCTGTAACTTTTCTTTGACATAAGATGTTTTTATCAATAAGTCTGGTGGTATTATTTCAGTTAAATAGCCATTTAAAATTTTTATTTATTTTTTCTTTGAATAATGTTTTAAAGCTTATTTATTTATATTATTTGTTTTATTTTACATTGTTGTTTATCCTGGGTTCTCCCACCACCTTATCTCCTATCAACCATCTTCTTAGTCTTTTGTGCCCCTCCCACCTTTGGTTTTCCACCCCCCTTCTTCAATTTTGCTAAAAACTAGTTTTAAATTTTTCTTGTCTGTTTGATTGTTTATTTTTTTCTTTGGCCCTCAGATAAGTGAGACCATCCAGTATTTCTTTTTCTTCCTGGCTTATTTCTGTTAGCATAATTCCTTCTAGCTTCTTCCATATTGCTGCAAATGATATAAGCTTGCCTTCTTTGATTGGTGAATGGCATTCCATTGTACACATATACCACAGTTTCTTGTATCATTCATCTATTCTGGGGCATTTGGATTGCTTCCATATCCTGGCTTAAATAACCATTTAAACAGAGCTGATTTAGAGAGCTAAGATTTATTTGTATGTGTGACAGCAATTAGGTTCACAATCTATTGCTTTGTTCAGGAGAGTGCTGATGTCCTACGTCCCTAGAATATGACTGGGTTTCCTAACACTCAAATGACTGTTCAGAATCCCCACTTCACTGTAGGGATGGACATCTGATGGAACTCCCAACCTCACCATCACTTCTTGAATATGATGTAACAGCATTTACAAATCCTTCATTAAATAACCATTTAGCTACCAAGGTCATGAAACAGAATGAAGTACTTATCAATCATCTAAGAAGGGTTTTTATAATGCTCATTGCCACTTTCATAAATATGCCTGCTTACTGAACCTAGTTTCTTTTTGTCAAGCTGGGAGTTTCTTCAGTGGGTTTTGGATCTAGAACTGAAGAGTTTTACCAAGTTACAAAGGTTGACCTGGGCACATGGAATCAGCAAAAAGCTGACAGCTGGCTGGAAATGTCTCTGAACTCATGACTTGCTGCTCCATTTTTGTGGGTGAGTTGGTTTGAGGACATGTAACCCTGGGGACACACAGTACCTACCCTGTAAGTTCTGTCCCTCGAGTCACAGTCTAGAAGCTGCTCCTGATGCTGGGTCAGCCTAAGGAGAAATAACTCCTTTTCCATCAATACCCATCAGGCAAAATTATCAGGTATCAATTATTTGACTAAGTGAGGACAGAATAATTAAACTGGGCTATGTATCTGGTGTAATTTCTGTAGTTTTGGGTTGGTATTTAACAAACCCTGCAGCAGCAAGCTATTTTCCAGGGAAAAGTTGTTAATTAGAGGGGGTTTGTTTTCCTTAATGGATTGATAATTGCTCCTATTACATTTTTAAATAATTTTCTAAAGTTTGTTTCCTCAGGAGAGAAATGGCATAAACTACAGGGAGTAACAGTGAAGGTCAGGCATTCGATGTTTCTAATGCAGAATATTTCTAATAGTTATTTTCTAATGCTATTAGTCTATAAAGCCTCCAGATGTTTCATACTGGTGTTTTTAAGGAATCACACCATCTGTCTCTGTCTTCACCCTGATAAATTACTTAGCAATACATTTAGGAAGCACATTTGGACATTGTGTTGCTATTTTTATATTTTTCTGCACACTATCTAAATGACTAACGTAGTCACTCTCCTAGTCCTTTAATGTAGAAGAGATATGGCCCAGTGGGGCCCAACTTGGTGGAGATTACTTTTAGAAGATTATTAAGGTGATATGAAAAAGTCACCTGTGCTCACTTTGATTTTTTCCTCCATCTTATGCAGAGTTGGGAAGGGCACAGAAATCCAATGTGTTGGATCCAATGTGTTGGATCTCTGTTTTTCACCTTTAGGAAATGATATTCCAATGGGAAGTATTTCAATGTTTTAATTCATTCTATCCTCACAACAACCTTATGAGATAGAAATAACCGTTGCCCTCATTTCACAGATGAGATAGTTGAAGCACAGAGGCAGATGACTTATATAATTTATTCATATTCAGGTAGGATCAAGTTTCAAACTGAGGCTCGTTGATTCCAGGGTCCATGCTTTTTGCCTTTAACTAGTAAAAACTACTTAGTAGGTACTAAATTTCAACTGTGTGATGACAATAGGAACACCCAAAATATAAACATCTTTGAGCAAAAAAAAAAAAAACCAAATAAGTACTCCCAAGCATTGCCTTAATTTCTGTTGAAACTGAAAAACAATGTTTGCTTCAGTTTGTATTAAAAAATTAAAAAACAACAACAGAAAACAACAACAAAGACCAAAAAAGGTAGTTTAGTCTTGACATTTATTCTACCCCAAACCCAGGTACTCATCTGCCTTACTTCTCTAGAAAGCTCACATCTCGTTGTCGTCACTGGTGTCTTCCATTAATTGAAAATAGAAGGTATCTTATCTTTGAGTTCCTAAACCTCAAGGAAATGAGCTGTCCATTTTCCCAAGTCCTCCCTGTGTGTTCCTTTCATCAATGCAGGGATTTCTTTTGCCTGACAGGCAATTGGCTGTCAGTTTTCCCCTTCTACTTTTGAGCTTCTCCAAACTGAACATCTGATCCCATATGATCGTTTGCTTCGGTTATCCACTACTTGCCCCAACATAGATAGAAAGCAGCCCATATGCTAGCCACACAATCCAGGATACCTGAGGGTCATCTGTTAGTGTCTATGCTCCATTTGTAGCTCTGACTTCTGAGTCTCTTCAGCCTATCTGATCCCACTGCCTCTCCCATCTGGCACTCAAAGGCACCATGATGGAAAGAAATCATCCAGAACCAGCACAACCAGAACCAGGAGGAGCACCTGCAAATGGGAAATTATGACAGCTTTTCAAGTGTATTATTTCACTGTTGCCTTTAAAGAAGAACAAATACTTGCTTAAGAATCACAAGTGGGAACTAAGCGACATTTCAACAACATGACATATTTAATTAAAATAGGCTCCGACATTAGATTAAATTAGAGACAGCTTAAAGGACTAGATATCTAATAGGCACTGCTGAAAAGATAGTAATCTGAAGGCCTGGCTCATCATCTGAGTCTTTTGTTCCACGGGGGAAGCTGTAGTCCAGGAGATGGTATGGGAAGTGTGCTATGTCACACACTGTACAGGAAGGAGATCTACAGCCCAGATCTGGAGTTGCTAACTCCCCAGAACTGTTCTTTGTGCTCCTGCAAACTTTGGCAGCCACTGGGGCTCAAGTCTTCTATGAATGGGCTCTGCTAGGGCCCAAACAATGCTCTGATTCTTTCAGCTAATACATATCTGAGTAGCTCTTCTCCCAGATTCTGTTCTCTTTTCTAGGGTTTTCCTTTGAGGCAGAAACATCAAAGGCTCTAACCTGAGCGGCGATGACTTCAGTCTCCTCTTCTAAATCCTAAGTCCCCTAAGACCAGGGACTGTGTTCTGCAACTACTAATCCTTGTAAATGTATGAGTCAGTCACTAGAACTTTTTTTTTTTTAAATATGTGAATGAATACATTGGAGATATGAGGTAAAAAGTAAGCCTCCAGAAATTACTAGTATACTCCAGTTTGGGGAAATTTTGATGCAGCTAGAGAGCTAGAGATTTCCATAAAAAAAAAAAAAAGGACAAGAATTTTGGTATTTTTTAGAAGTCATACCAAAGTTGAAAACTGATCAAAGAATTTTCCAACTGATTGCTTCTTCCCAGTTTCAGGATAAATTACATTTGATATAATTACATGAGAAAAAGAGGGGAGAGACTTTGGCCTGAAGAGCAAAGTCCAGGTCCATTCTTGTCTACAGGTGTCCATGGAGGTACATTTGTACCCCCTACAATGAAGTCTTCAACCACACACACACACACACACACACACAAAACCATGCCACTATGGCATGTGACTCCTTTGTCTACATCCTCCTTCACAGGATGCAGAGCCCTTGACAAAGAAAATTCAGGTTTCCAAGGCACTGAAGGGCTGTTCTGTTTTCCTCATTGTCTTCAAGCATTTCAGCTATACATGATTTCCCAGTTGTAATTCAGTCACAGTTATGGCTTTAGCTTTGTCTATAGGAAGCAGTGAATTTTTTAAGACTCTCAGGATCTTAGGGAATCAGGCTTCTGGCTAGCTGTGTAAAACTGCAGAGAGAGCTGCTAACCAGGAACATCCTCACTCTGCCTGGTCCTGATGCTAGAGGTGTGCCCCACCTCTACCCCACCAGGACTTTAGGGTATGCTGAGATTGCAAGTTATTCTGGGTCCTCTGGTCAATCAGTTATGGGCATGCAAATTAGATCCAGATATTAAGATTTTTCTCCATATATCAGGTTCTATGGTCTGGACCATGATTTGTTAAGGAGTCGATCCTGGAGTACTGATTAATACTCTGTTCACTTTTGGGAAATTTTTGAATACTGGTTAGAATGAATAGATGTGTATGTGGATCTTAGCGCAATCCTCTATTAACAAATCTGCCTTGCATGAATAATAGGTATGGTAGACAGGCTAACACCCTTTCCCCACCACCACTACCACTGAGATATACACATCTTAAAGGAATTTGGGACAGTGGTTCCTGGAACATGTCACATTTCCCATGCTATATTACATGGGAAAAAATGATAACTACATGAAGGCTTTTGAGATAAGATGACCCAGACTACCCAGAGAGGACCAGAGTTGCTATGAGGGGAAACCAGAAGGAGGATCAGAATCAGAAGAAGAGATGTGTTGATGAAAGCAGATATTTGATTATGCTCTGATGTCTATGAAAATGGAGAAGTGAATCGTGAGTCAGGGAATGCCAGTGACCTCCATAAGCTGGAAAAGGCAGTAAACACAGTCATTCCAAGAGCCTACCAAGGGACATAGTTCTACTACTACTTTTATTTTAGCTAAATAAGACTCATATCAGACTTCTGACCTCCAGTATCTTAAAACAAAAAATCTTTACTATATTAAGCCACTAATTGCTGGCAATTTGTTACAGCAGCAAATGGAAACTAATACAAGACAATATCAATCATTTTTTCAAACCTAAGCACAAATGATTTTTGACCATTGATTTGAGAATCTTGAGGGAATATGAGCTCACTAGCTGTTGGAGGAAATGGGTCAAGAGGACCAAGAGAAAGAGAAGAAAAACTCAGAAAAGAGGAAAAAGAGAAGACAAACTAGTTCATAATTCTCTCAGAACTTGCTTGTGATAAAAAAAAAAGTAGGCAAAGTGATTTTAAAAAGAACATCTAGGTTACTACTGAAATCAGCATCCAAACTCTCTTTTTAACAAGATCATTATTGGCAACACTAAATTAGAATCGAAGTGATGACCTTTAGATGGTACAAGATGCTTTTAGTTCATTTGTCTTCTCTCAATCATTCTTACTCTATCAGGAACATGAAGGAAATACATTAGCATTTATAAACATTCTTGTACAAAACAAAAAGATCTTGGGAGTTAATATTTTTTGTACTAGGAGATTCAGTTAATCAAAATATTCATTCCCAACGCTCCTGCTTTAATCAAACTTTTATTTGAATGTGATAATGTGTAAATCACAATGCTGGGAGAGTAGCAATATTCTCTACATTTTAAAGCAAGAATCTAGGTGAAAATCTTATCGCCTGGAGAATTTTCTGTGACTACCTTTGTTCCCCATCATTCTCTACTCCATTGTGCTATTTCATCATCTCTCTTGACAATCTGAGTTATTGTCTTATTTCCTCTCACTACAGCATCAATCAATATCCAAGGGCAACAATTTTATCTTGTTCTTACTACTCAGGACTGTGTCTGGCACATAGTAGGTTCTCAATAAATATTTGCTAGATGAAAATATTATTAGAAATAGTCAGAGATTCTTTGGGGGTGGGGGCAGGAAGCCTACTTTAGTTGGATTTCCCCAATGGGCCAGCACTCTGAGGTTTCTCAGGTAACCTAATAATGACCACACTAAAAATGAGGAGGCTACTCTTATTTTACACAATAACAGATGAATGGACAGCACATCTTCTCAGGTAGTTAGCTAGAAATCAAAATAACAGCTTTGTCTCCCAAGGGGTTGGGTGAGGATGGAGGGATGGCTAAGGAAAATATGAAGGTAGAGACTGACTTCTAACTGAGAGCCCCAAGTTGGTCAGCTGGAAGCCTAGGCCTTGGCAAAGGCTCAGTCACATAACAGTAGCTTAAAATTCACCAGCCTTCCTTCCTTCCTTTTTATTCTGCTCAAATGTCAACTCCCAGCTGAAACCATTACCAAGCTTTCTTCTTTGCTGGCATATTTGCTCCACAATTCAGGGTAGAGGAGGCCTTGTCACTTTGAGGGGATGCTGTGGTAGGTCTGTCTTATTTCTCATATCCCATCTGCACTGATGGAGTGATTGGCTCAGAGTAATGCCAGGATAGTCTCCTACAGATCTCTCTACAATCCCCAATACATCCATGTCCATAACTAGCCATCTAGATCAAAGCATGGTATTTTCAGAAGTTTCCAGTTAAAATACAGATTGATTGATTTTCTCTAAGGTGGGATTCATAAACTCTCATGAATGATTTGACAAAACTTATCTTATAAAATTAACATCACAGATTTCTGGTAGTTTGAGAGCCTAAACAGTTAATTTTGATAGTAGCAGATGGGGAGAAAATATTGGGAGGGGAGTGTGAAAAAGGAAAAGAAGTAAAGAATACATGCTAAATGGATGAACCTTGTGCATCCAGTAGGCAGTCAAAGATTTAGTGTAGACATGAGCTAATTGCAAAGTGTTATCCTCATTATTGTGGTGTCACTATATATTTATCAGGAGCACTTAACTGAGCTTAATTTTAAATGAGAATAAGAGAGAATGGACTTGCATACCAAAAATACTGCTCTTCCAGTAAATGTACATATTTCCTACATGAGTGAAACAGAAGAGTTGTGGATTCACAGGCTTCATGTCCTGCAAGCCTCTCAGTGCAGGCAGGCTGTGGGTTGAGAGGGATTCTAGGATTTAGGAATTTCTTCCTTATAACATGACTCCCAGTGGTAAGACTGCTTCAGCTGTTGTTCAACATAAGAAATATCAACAGCACCGCAAAAACAAAACACACAACAACCTGTGTTGGATTTAGTGTCAAATAGTTTTATCCTGGATTTATTCTTAAATCCTCTTTTCCCACACCTTTCATTCAACCCTCAACCTATCTCCCTCCAAATCATGGACTGTATCTACTGTTGTTTTTCTCTCTACCACCTCCTGAAGGAGCCAGCATCTCATGGCCACAATACTGCAAACTTCCTAACTCCCCAGCTCCACCCTGAGATCTAACCTCTCCACAGCAGCCAAGGTGGGATGGAAAAAGGGATACACTCACAGCCTGCCCCTGCTCAGAACCCTTCTAGCATGCCTGGGGAAAAAAAAACCCTAACTGATCCAATTCTCCACTGAAATGCCTGGCCTCATCTCACGCTGCTTTCTCTTTAGTCTGCTTCACTCTACCTCAGTTTTTCCATAGAAGCTTTATCATACCTGTTCCTTCTGATGGATGCTCTTTCCTTCAATCTGACCAAGGAAACTCGTTCTTGTCACTCATATCCCTGCTGAAATGCTAAGTCCTTGGCGAAGCCTTTCCCCCATCACTCCCAATCACTACCTATGTCTTTGTGTAGCAATGAATGCTTGCCATGTGATGGCTACCACCTCCACCAAATGGTTACACCCCTTAAGAGCAGGGACTGTGTTTGTCTCAACTAGCACTACATCCCCAGGGGACAATGCTGTTTGACACATAATGGGGGGGTGTCCACGTGGTACTTCCGAAGGGATTTATTAATGATACACCTGATAATCTTTGGCTTTTGCTAACTTGCTCATTTCAGAACCTGACAATTGAAAATAACTTCAGCTGATTACACAAAAGGAGTAGGTCCCTTGTAGATGGGAAAACTGAAGTCTAGAGAGATAAATCACTTACCCAGGATCATAAAGTTTTAACAGTGAGCTGAAATTTATTTTTTTTTAAATGTATGTATTATTTTAATTGAGGTAACATTAGGACTCTCCTGATCAGCTATCACCAACATAGGGCACCCACCAGCAACACAACACAATGGACTATTACTCAGCAATAAAAAATATAAACTCATGCCATCTGTAGCAACATAAACAGAGTTGGAAGGAAGGCTAAGTGAAATAAATCAAGAGGAGAAAGATAAATACTAGATGTTGTAACTAATATGTAGAATATAGAGAAACCACACTAAGAATCAGAGAAAGACAAACTTAAAAACTAACTCCGGAACTTTGACTATAGAACTGAAGCATCCAAAGTGGGGAGGAGTGGGTGAGGAGGGAAGGAAGCACAGTGGACTATGGTGAGGAACCATGGGAGTATTTGGTGGTGGGTGACATTGCAATTTTAGCTGGTCTCATTAGGACCTCATTCTAGAGACAGGTCTGGGGTTGACTGTGGGCCATGTTTCACATTCTTGAGGTTTTAAGGAATCAGTTTAAATGGCAGGGCCTAGAGTTCTAGTCTTGGCTCTTAAATATGGGGACAACCTCAGGAACAATGCAAACTATGGGGCTGAATATAGGAACATGAGTCCAAAGACCTGAAAGATCTGTCTACATAGTTATAAGAAGTCAGACAAGCTTTTTTATTGTAAAAGCCCAGATTTCATCCAGTCCAGACCCTTACCAGTCCAGATCCTTTCTCTAGCCTAGAGGAGAATAACAGTCAAAGTCTGGGAAGAGTTAAAGGACCGAGTTAAGAGGCTGAGTTCCTGGGAGTGAAAGTGAAACCCTGGTGTCACTGAGGAGTCAGGCCTGGGCATTGCAATCAGACTGAGGTGTGCTTCATTGCAACTTGAAGAAAGTGCAGCAACATGTTTCCTTACAGGCTGTAAAGGAAATTGAGAAAGAGCCACTTCTGTGTCATCCAACAGTGTCCGGGACTCAAAGTCTGTTCCATGTGTTCCTTGACCTCCCCAGTGGAATTCCCTTCCCTCATCCTCATCACTGGGTTTTAAGTACACACAGTGAGGTGAGTGCAAGAACATATGTCTGTCTGACAGTACTGAGTAGTAACAGTTGGTACATGTACAGGTGTGAGATACAAATGATTTCACTTCTACTTGAGATTTATTTCCATCTTAAAAACTGATACCACAATTCTTGCTTTCTCTTAGAGCAAATTTAAATGGTCCTTTTATGAATTCCTATTATGTGCTGTGCTGTCCTTTAATAACTTTTACCACAAAGGTAAATTGTTTATGAAGTGATTTAATTGGCATCTGTCTCCCTCACAGGTTGTGAAGACAGAAACTATATCTCTTACACATTAACTTAGCTCCCAGCACCTAGTACAGTACCCGGCACACAGGGGCATTCATACGATTATGTGACTGATTGTATTGTATGAATGAATGAGAAAAATCCTGGCTAGAATTGCCTTTCTATTTTGGGACAAATATTTCTCCACTAGGTCCTGTATAATCCTAGGAGAAGGTTTATCATCTGTCCCATCACCAGCTTGAGCTCAAGTGACTGTTCTTCACTCCCAACCTTTCAATAATACCTAGTCATCTTTGAAGTTGCTTCTCTCACCCATTTTTCTGGCACCCTTCTTTGTTTCCCTATAACTGGAATCCAATTTCTCCAATTATCTCTACACTCTGCCTTCTAATATGGGCCTGGTCTTCTGAGTGAAAAGACTGTGGATATTGTTTTATGTTTTATTTCTGTGTAGGCTGTGGTGTTCCTGGATTCTGAAGCCACCAATGTTGGATTATCTTTTCTTCACTATATACCATGAAAACCTACATCAGTTCCCTAAAATGGTTCTCCTGACCATCCCACCTTACTGAAAAGGCATATCCATGACCTGCATATCTCTGTGTAGCATTCACCTTACTCATTGAACTGATAAAGCTAAGGGAACTTCTCTTCAACCTTACTTACATTATAATATAGAAAATATAAAACTCTCTCCTATAAATTTACAGTAACTTTTAAGGGAGGAAATCTTTTATAATAGAGAAGAAACAATGGGATTAACAAGACCTGGACTTGGGAATAAATAGATTTAAAGGACAAGATAAGACATAGGCCAGCAGTGTGACTGTGGACAAATCACTTAACTTTTGTGGGCCCCACATTCCAAATAATATGAATGAAAGTCCTTCCCAAATATTAAGATTTTCAGTATTTTTTTTATTGCAGTAGCACTGGTTTACAACACTGTATGTGGCTCAGAGAGTTAGGGTCATCCTTCTTAAGATGCATATCACCCCACCACACACATGCTCCTCTTCATTTACCCGCTTTCCTACTCCCCCCCACCCCAAGTCTTGTAATCTTAATTCCTCATTCATATTTCTAGAAATTTTCATTATTACTACTTTATTTTTATCTTTGTTTTGTTTCTCTATATTCCAGTTACAAGTTAACCCATCCAGTATTTGTCTTTCTCCTTCTGACTTATTTCTTATTTCACTTGCCATTATCTTCCAGTTCTATCCATGTTGTTACTCACAAGTGGCAAAAGTTCATTTTTCTTTTATTGCTGAGTAGTATTTTGAATTTCAAGAGAAAGTTGTATAGAGAAATAGTCTTTTAAGAAAAATTGCAAACTGCCCCAGCTTCAGCACAATCAGAACTTTGTGTCAATTTGTTCATAGTCCAAGTTGGATTTACATTTGTGCCTTTGACAAAATAAGTATTGGCTTCTTAGATTTTTTAATTAGCATGAGATGAGTGTATTGACATGGTTCTCAGCACTCACAGTACAGGGAGCTGCTTATGATTCCAGCAATTTTGCAGTAGTTTATTCATTCTTTGGTATTTGATTTGACATTTATTTTTCTTTTTCAGTCATATTGATTTAAATATCATTAGCCCAAAAATGCACCAAAGGGTAATTGCATTGACTACCTTGGCTCTGCTCTGCTATTACTTTGCTATTCATCTTTACCGCAAAACTTCCCTCATGATCAGACCAGGAGGGTTGAACTTGAAGCTCAGTTGTGCCTTCCAAGCAGACAGAGTTGACTTTAAATGTAACAGAAGCAAATCACAGGATGGAGGGCATATCAGTGCCCCTTTGCTACCAGAACCTTCCCTAGTATTTTTTTTTTTTTTGAAAGTCACTGAACACCCAGAGGTAAACCTCAGCACCATGGCCTGAGGCATAGTCCAATTCTTCCAAGCAAAGAACAACTTCAGGGTATCAAGCGACCTTTTAGAATGGGTCAGTTCTTATCACTTTTGCAGAATGTCATAGATAAAATAGTTAGCTGGAGGAAATGTTCAAAGTCCAAATACCAAACACACAAATAGTCTACTCAAATCGGTTTCTCACTTGGCACCTGCTAAAGAAGTTGGCACTAGCACAGTAAAGGATCTCTCTTATTTCTCTGTGGAACATTGGATTAAAACCATAATAGGAGTTCACATGTCCAAGTTAGCAGCCTGACAATCTCACCACCCTGAGTGTCACTGAATATTAGAGCAGAGGGAAATGGGCTGCTGAGTGGCTCACACAGAGGAGGAGAGGCAGAGGGAGGGGAAATCAGAGGATTCCCCAGCTCAGCACTGAAGGGCATGTATTTTTCTCAGAGGAAAGTTTCCAAGACCCTTGATAAATGCGAATGTTGCTTTTCAGTAATAATTAAAATAACTTACTTTATCTAGATTCTGGGTCTACAGAGAGTCAAAAACAAAAGATGAGAATGAGAAATGATACCTGACAAGTTGAAAGTGATAATGGAGAACAACTCCTCCCCCAAAAATAAAACCCAAAAACCAAAAGAAATGCTTTAAAACCGGTACCTCTAAGAAACCCGTAGAGTGCAGGAAGCATTTAGTGAGTAACTCACTGACCAATTAGCCTCAATGATCCTGAATACTCTTCTGTGTCTTATTAATTCACTTCTGCAAGAGATGCACACAATAGGGTTTTAAGTTTCATGTTTAAAAATGACTTTAGTCATCAGTAATCAGTAAAGTTTAATGATACTGAATTACCTCCAAGCATTGCGTTAAGTGCTTATCATTACTTACCATGTGGAGACAAAATCCTAGGATTAAGAAGACTGAGATGTTGACTGTTCACCTAAATTAGATGGCTCATCTCCTAAAGCATGCTATCCCCAAGGAACAACACACCAGAGAAGCAGGAGTGTTGCTCTTGATCCACAGGAGAGTGACCAGATCAGCTGACCAGGCCACTCGGAAAGCACATACATGTCCTTCTTAAGTGCTGACTGTTGAATGGAAACCACCCTCCCCATCCCCAAATATGCTTTTGAGGCTGAGACAAAAGCATATTGCCCCTTGTGGAGTTTGCTCTTGCAGAGTTGAGTGTCTTGTCTGCGAAGTGGTGAAGGAGGCAATGTTCTCACTAGACACAATGTTCTTACCCATTTCTCTTATCAATCACCTCACTCTCCTTTTGAGGTCAAGTGCAAGGCCCACGTTTTCTTTCCTAGCCACAGCAGGTCATCCCTGTGTCTCTCTACTTCGGAGTCAGTACATATTGTTTTCTGGGTCATTCGTCTGGCACCTGGCATAACTGTTTTAAAACATCAGGTCTCATTTTGTGCTAGTGGTGGGTAAACTCCTGGAAGGTAAAGATTTCTTAGATGTAGATCTCTCGCTTACCAAATACCTTCCTTGTCTTTGAGGTCAAGTTAAAGTTCATAGCAGGAGCATGGGGTCTTGAACCAGCATAACCTCAATAAATACAGGACTACCAATTTCATTAAGCAAATATTTAGTGACAGTCTACTCTATGTCAGTTACACAAAACCCCTCTCATCTTGAAATTTACAATCTAATGAGGAAAGACAGACAATAAAAGATAAATAAATGGTACATAATTAGAGAATGTTAAGTGCTATGGAGAAAATAAATTATAACATGAAATGTGGGCAGTAGACGTGACAAAGAAATTTTAGATTATGTGATCAGGCAAATAGTGATTTTGAATAAAGACCTCACAAAGTCTGAGAGCAGCCATGTAGAGATCTGGAGAGAAAACAGAAGTAAAGACCCTGTTAAGAATGGCATTAATGGGCACTATTATTGAACTTCTGGGAGTCAAATGTAATATCAATAAACATTGTTGATAATTTTTTAAAGCAGGAAGTAACATATGTAACATATAATAATGGATATTAGAAGACACTACTGCTAACTTTTCAAGTATGTATATGTTAAGAGATGCATAAAATATAGTTAAGTAGAGGTTTTACATATATATGTTCTTATTATGCATATAAATGATGAGACAGACAGCTAAAATGGCATTAACAGACACTTATTGTTAAGCCCATGAAAACAGAACTTTTCAAGTTGTAAGAAGATGAATCAGACTAAATAAAGTACTGCCCAGCCTTTAGAGGATTGAACTGAGGGTCTCAAACTTTTTGTGCCCTTGGCCATATTTGCAGGTGACACAGCTCCTTAGATTATCAGTCCCAGAGAGTTGAGTTCACCGCAGCTGAAACAATAGTACTTCTAACAGATGGAAGAACAGTCCCAATTGGGGCATGTTTTCAGTGAGGCTGTTAACAAGTGCTCTCAATATTAGCTCCTGCCAAAAATGATAATCAGGATACCTCATTAGATACAAGATAAATTGGTGGTGACAATCGTGCCAATCATGAGGTTTGGTTCCCAGCAAGTCAGCAATTGCCCCAGAGAAGCTGGAACTGATTGGCTAGTGGGTTCTATTGCCTAAGACAATCAGAATATTCAAGAGGATGGTTGAAATGATTTTTGTCCAACTTGGCTGCCACAGTGGCTTCTGGGGATGAAGGTCAAAATGAAGCCTTCTGTGTGAGTGGACATAAGCTCTCTTTCTACAATAGGGCAAACTACACTTTTGCTTCCCTTCCTATCCTGTGTACTGGAGGAAATAATCTTAAAGTTATTTAAGTTTAATCTGCAGTAAGATTTTTGTCCTTTGGGGAAACTACCTAAGATTATGTCTCACTCCTCTCTACCTCCCTCTATCCTGGAGTCCATGAGCTGTACCTCTCTAGCCCACAGTCTTTCACAGCCTTGAAGAAGGCTGCATCCCACTCCACCATTCTCTCCCCCTGCCCTTTTCTTCTGGAGCTATTGAGCTGAGTTTTGAAAGTCACTTTCAGCCAAGAATTTTTTTTTTTTTTTTACATCTTGTGTATGTGACTGCCAGCTGGGATTGACTTACCAAATAAAAGGACATCAGAAATCCACTGAGTCAGATCAATCTTTAATGAAAAACCAACAAACTAAAAAGCTGCTACTAAGCAGCTAGGGGTTAAAGGCAACTCCAGCTAATTGGCACTCAGAGCTTTTACTAGCTGCCAGTTTCCAGAGAACTGGCCCTCAACCCAGTTCTACCAAATTAGGCCAGTTCTCCACAGGGCTTGTGTGACTATGCTGCTAATTAGGTGATGCTGTGTGCCCCTATCCAAATGGAATGTCTTCTAGATATAGACATTTCTCTGAAGCTTGAGGATTTTCAAATGCTCCCTAAAATTCTACCTGCCATTTTGTAATTTGCATTGATCAGTGGTGAGGAAATTACTTAATAGTTTCTGTTCTCACTAAATGGTGCAATATCAACTCCCTAATGATTTGGAGATTGAAAGAACAGAGAGATATTTGGAGTGAGAAATAGATTTTATTTTGGTGGAACAATGAAAAATGATTTATGAACTCTGAGTCTTTCGAAAGATAGAAGCAGAATGAATCTCTTTGTAAACTTCCAACTCTCAGGGTTTTTCTAATCTATTGACTTTTTTGAGCAATTTCTCTCCCCTCTAGCTGTGTATTAGAATCACCTGGGGTGGGTACAGGTGTTTAATGTAGACCAGTTATTCCCACAGTCTGGAGATGGAGCAGACTAGACATCAACGATTTTCCTCCAAATCGCTCCTGTTGATTGCAATCTGATGGTGGAGATGAGAACTGCTGCTTCAGAGGAATGAAGTTTATTGTTAAAATAGCTAGTTTTTAATGTAGTATGGGGGGAAGTGTTATATAGGGCTTTGAGAAATCTGGTTGTTACAGTCCCCACTCTGCCTCATGGTTTTGGCTGTATTCTTTTGTGAGATACTTTTTACCTGCATAATTAACATTTTCCTCAGAAATTTTAAGAAAATGAGTAGGGATACTGTATTAGTTTGCCAGTGACTGCCATATCAAGGAACCATTGTTTGAGGGACTTGAACAACTGAAATTTGTCTTCTCACATTTCTGCAGGCTAGGAGTTCAAGGTCAAGGTGTTGGCAGGGTTATTTCTTCAGCGGTCCCTCTGGGATTGCAGGCAGTTTCTTCTTTTTGAGTCTCTCCTGTGTGTGTCTGTGCCCTGCTCTCTTCTAAGATGGGCATCAGCCACAGTGGATTAGGGCCTATGCTAGTGTTCTCTTTTTACTAAGATTACCCCTTTAAACACTCCATCTCCAAATACCATTACCTTCTGAGTTCCTGGAGATTAGGACTTGAACATAATGAACTTGGGGGGGGGGGCACAATTCAGTCCAAAACAGGCACTTGGAATAGATACAGGGCTTGGGGGGGAAGAGAATAAAATATTCCTCTTTAATACAGGTTTATTTATATTAAAAAATACAATGGGAATAAACTTAAAAATTGCCTGGACATGTGTGATATAAAGATCTTGAACCATGGCCCATCATGATGGAAAGATTGTGCCAGAGGAAGGAAGTCTCAGGAACCACTGAAACCCCAGTGTGGTGTATTCCAGGAGATGCCTCGTAAAGATGTAAAAAATTACCTACTCATTTGCGTTCTTCAATTGCCTCCATTGTTCAGAATGGCCTAGACAGCCTAAGGTCTTCCACCAGGGAGCTGAAAGAGCATGGTGCAATCAACTTTCCCTTCCCAAAAGATCTCTTCTTTCTTGGCTCTCCAAATGCTTGTAAGATTTATAATAGAATAAAACATAAAGCCTTGAAATATGTGAAGACTTGGTGCTCTGGAACTTTAGAAATCTGGTTCATTAAAATACTGAAAAATAAATTTTTATCTTAATACTTACTCCTTAACTTTGTATCTCCTGGGAAATATCTCCTCAACATGTTTTAGTTTAGGCATCAAGTTTAGCCTTTATGAAACGGAATTTCCAAAGAAGAGATGATGAGGAAGCATATAGAAGCAAATCAAAGAGGTATACCTGGTTGTAGAGAGTGTGTGTGTGGGTGGGGGCAGTGCACAGATAAGAGCATAGAACTTAGAAGTGCCCAATGTGGGGCATGGCATTGCCAGAAAGGATACTACCCACTGGGGCCATGGATCGAGAAATGTTGCTTCAGACAGGAGATTTTCTTATTCTGAATTACTGTGTGAATAAATCTCCCAGCCCCTTTCTTGACTGTCTGTATCAAGAGCAAAGGTAATCACTATTTTGTACAGTTTCTGTGTTCCAAATCACTGTACCATTCCTTCAGTAAATCATTCCGAGACTCTAATGTGGGCATAACACTGACTGTCCAGAGAGCCATGACTGCAAGGAAGGTACAATGGACTCCTAATGTTCTCCATCAACTGAGAGTTTAGCTAGGCAGATGCTGCAGACACAAGTTTGTGCTTAAGCGACACCCTGAAATTTACAGAACGAGGCAGAGTTTCCTATGCAGTGATGGCCTCTAAATGCCTAATTTGTGCCTAAAGGAAAATAGACTCCCTTCAGTACTGAAGACTATGGTGAGAGAGGTGAATCCAGAGCCTACTGGACTGGGGAAAGGAAAGCAGAGGAGAGAGAATTGCAGAATGGAAGGACACAGATAAAATGGACCAGTCATTTTGCTTGTTTATATTTCATTTACTATGACTTATGGTTTCATTTAGTTTGTTTTAGATTGCACATATCAGATTTGGGATTTGCGGGGAAAAATCACTGGCTATATTCATAATAAAATGAAACACAAGTCACATTTCAGGGAATCTCTGTTTCTAACAGGTCTTTCTTTTAGCCCCATCCCCACGCCAAACAAATAGGCAAACAAACAAGACTTAATGACCAGCTCACACTACGATTACTGTCAGTGGGAAACTGGGTGTTGGCTAGGGGTACAGTCATCTAAAAGGGGCCAGTTTGATTCTCAATATAAACTGGTCATTACAGAACATGTGAGACCTGAGCCTCCTTCAGGAACCTGCCCAGTGTGGCTAAAACTGGCCTCCTGAATTAGACACTGCAGAGGAGAGAAAACACACCATGAGCCGAGTAGCTTTCAAAAGTCTTTTCTTTCTCTAAAAGGAAACTAGGCCAAAATCAGCAACCGGAGTAGACTCAAGTTTATAAAAGCTATCTAGATTCTACCTCAGGAATGCAAAGAAAACTCAGATCTTTCTTAAGCAATATCTTTTTATCCCATTTGCTTTTTTTTTTTTTTAAGGCACTGTTGTGTTTGGTTACCATCCCTTTTCTGCTATATATTACAAAAAATTCCATGATTTTAAAATAAAAGCCATCTGTGGAATATCTTAGGAGATGACTGTTTAAACCAGGATGACTTTTTCCTCAATCCTCTGCCCCAGGTTTCTGCACAGGGGATGATACTGGCCTGTTCTTTGGTCCTTGAACCTTGTGAGCATGCAGGACGTGACCTTCCCTGCCCTTTATTACAGGGTGTCCCTCCATATAACTGGCTAGACCAGCAGATCATTGTGCAACCTGTTCTCACCCACACAGAACCTATGCTATTGCCACACTGTCTTTCTTTTATTGGTAAGGAAAATACATCCTGCAGAATGGTGAGTCCACCATTGTAAGAAAGCTAAAATAAATTTTGGCTCGTGGTTAACTAGGTCTTCTTGTTCCTAGCTTTACTCAGTGGGAAGGCAAGAGCTGTGATGAATTAGAGATGAACTTGGAAGATGAGTGAGAATTCTCCTTTCCCGACTCTACACTTTTTGTTGCTCCCCTTTTATTATTCCACTTCTTGGAAAACACATCTAATTTGAAACAGCATTCAGGATCCTAATCTCTTCCTCCTAGTGCCCCCGTCTGCACCTAAGTCTTCCTGGCAATACACCCATCAGGAGATGACCTGCATTATACCACTTCTATTTTTAATAGCCTATGCCTTTTGGCTATCCAGTCAAGAAGACTGGTAGACAACTCCATGAACAAACTGAACAAGCTGAGAGTTGATGGTGGTATACCCATGCCAGGGATCAAAATAGGGGTGATCACAGGTCTGGCTAGGGACCTGCTGTTACCCCACTCCAGCACATTGTTACTCCTTGGAATACTGATCCAGTGTCATCCTTGGAATTTTCCAGGGAAACTCAATCTTTGGAGTTTCATGTGAGAGACTCTGTTTCCCAAGGTTGGTTTGAATTTGTAAGACATTGTAAAATCCATATAAAATATGTTTGGGGGCATGTTCAGCTTCTAGGTGGTCAATGTGAAATCTCTGCCACTGTCACGGCATGTTGAACAGTCCTCATCCTGTTTGCCAGGGAATTGATAGTTAATGGAAATACAGGGAGCATTTACAGTGGATGCCTATTTGGTTGCCTTCATTCTTTAAAATTCAACACACAAGTGTGGATACTGATGATTAAGCAAATTAAGCAGAGCTTGATTTTACATTCTGGGTCTGTATGAGAGACAAGATGCTCACCACTCATTGGGCACGCAAATGGTGACCACCTGCTCTGCTTGGGTAAATGAGCGGGTTGTAACAGGACACAAATCTCTTCACCCACTCTTTACTCCCTCTGCTAGCAAAGCATGGGTGGGCTTAGTCAAGGAGGCTCAGCTAGACACAAGCAGTCTAAACTTCCCTGGTTGAGCAGAGTTTGCATGAACCATAAATTCTTATTCAGCCCAGACATCAGCAGGAGTGAGGTATTGCGTGGGAATTACAGAAAATTGCTCTCTTCAATTTGGGTGTCTTCTGCCTTAACAGATAATATCTTTCATCTCCGACCCACTTTTAAGCCTCCCACATGCACACTACAGACATACATATACACTCTGCCTGCTCAAGCCTACACCCAATTCCCACTTCCATTCACATGCTAACTTTGCATCAAATTTCCATTCCTTTGTGCCTTACCTGGGTTTGCTCTACTTCTCCAGTTATAAAGGGTGAAGTTAGAGGTCACTTCAACTTCCAGAGTGACAATGTTCAATACAAATAGTATGTTGTCCATAAATGTGTGCTGCAGATGTAACTTAAAAATTTGTACTAGCCACATTTTAAAAACTAAAAAGAAGTAGGCAAAAGAACAACAACTTATTTTATTTAGACCAGTGTGCCAAAGACATCATCATTTCAGTATATAATCAACATTTAAAAAATTCACTAATGAGCTCTTTTGTACTTTTTCTATACTCAGTCTTTGAAGTCAGGTGTGTATGGTCTATCTTAATCCAAACTAGTCATATTTCAAGCACTCAAAAGTTCTGTGTAGCTAGTGACTGCTAGTGACAGTACTAGAATTTGAATAGATATATTTCTGTAAAATTCTACTTTCTGTAAAATTCTGTACAAGTTTAATATATAGATATAGAATGAGGGAAATTTGCTTGGAGATTTATGTAAAAAATAATTCTGTTTTGAACTTAAAACATAGTGTTCTAAAACTGGACTGTAATTTAAAAAATTAAAATTTAAAATAGGATTTTGAAAGTTAACAAAATCAGTACAGTAACCCAGATGCCAAGGAACAGTCAGACCCAGAGTTGGATTACAAAGTGAGAGCGTTATACAGGTGTCCAAGACTCCAAATTATAAAATGCTCAATAACATAGAATGTATAAGGAAATGAAGAAGTCACTAGAATTCTTCACTGAATTTGAACTGATTAGCTCAGTGGAGGACAGCTGAGCATTCTGAGGTTATGTTTGAGTTATAGCTGAGGTTCACCAAAACTTGTGCCAGAGGTGGTGTTTGTAGTTGGACAAAACCTAACCAATCAGAACAATAAAGAAGACCGGGAGAACCTTCCCTGCTTTACTCCAAGAAATGGACCAAAATTTAGAGGCTGCTCATTTGAAGGGGCATAAAAAAATGAACATGCCTTGGGCATCCATAATGTTTTCTGTAGGCCACATCTAGATAAATGTGCTAAATTTTAAATATAGTATTTTACTATGAACTTAAACAAACTAGAGTTTCTGATGAGTAATAGAGAAGGTTGACATGGATGATGAGCAGTTGCTGAATAAATATGCTCATATGAGAATTTGCAACTAAAGATAATGAGAATACTTAAAGGATTCCCATGTAGATAATGGAGCAAATTTATCCTAGCCTCTGAGTCCAATCCTGAAGCAAAATAAGGATTCCACATTAAGTTACCGCATTAAAATGAACTCAAATATTTAGAATGGGATTCTTTATGACTAACAGAAGACACTCTGGTCACTCAGGCAGTCCAAGGGTTTTAAGAGCTCTGTACCAGGAATCAGGGACAAAGACCAAATATATTTCTTCTACCATACTGTGATGCTTTAATCTTATGTGCCCACTTGACTGGGCTAGGGGTGCTCATAGAACTGGTAACATTATTTCTGTGTGCATCTGTGAAGATATTAGCATTTGAATCACTAGTAGTCTGAATAAAGAAGACCACCCTCCTCAAGGTGAAGGGCCTCATCCAATCCTGTAAGGACTTGATAGAAGAAAAAGGCAAAGGAAGGGTGAAGGATGTTCTACTTTTCCTGTCCTCAGACATGCAAGCTCCTGGTTTGCGGAATTTCAGATTCAGAGTGGGACTCATACCACCGGCTTTGTGGTTCTCTGGCTTTAAGACAGAACAGACTATGGAGCTTCTTGGCCCCCATCACTGCATCACCATTGTTGCTAATAAATCTCATCTATTTCTGTACTAGAAAACCCTGGCGAGCATGCATACTTGCCTTACTCCCAGCATAAATCACTTGATGGAAGTTATAGGGAACCATCTTTTAATTAAACATCGGGAAGGACTTCCTCAAAATTAGAATTTCATGAGCTGAGAGTTGGTTTTGTCCCTTGGGTAGTGAGACAATGCGCTCCCTCATCTCCAGATATTTGTAGAGAGAAGCTAAATTTGTCACAGCTATAAAAGAGTCACACTTTTTATTTTTCAACATAAATCGTTAATCCCAAAGACTTTAAGAGTCCTTACTAGCTAAACTACAGAGACAAAGAGTTAAGATGTACATTTTAAAAGAATTATTTTAAAGTGTCAAAGTAGATAAAGATCACAGGGAAAATTTTCAGGTTTTTCAGGTACCTTGTCAAATATCAAAAAGACTTGTCTTTGTCCTCAACCCCAAGTAGGTTGAGGGAAAAACACAGAGTCAGCATGTTGGCTCTGCCACACTTCTATTGCTTCACCAGCACAGTCCCCACCCCCAACTCTGTAAACTCATACACAGCTTCTTTGCCAACAAAGAGGTCTGGGCTAAGTGTGAGGATGGCCCAGGATGATCTGACTTAGAGGAATAGGGTGCGCATAGAGACTCTCCCATAAAATGCAAACTAACTGATTAGTGTCAACTTTTTATTCTTCATGAAAAACCCTAAACTAATTTGGTCAGAGTCTATACTACCTGTAGTTTTATATACCTCTCCAAAAAGGCATATAATAATGACTAGGCAAATAAAAAAGTAGGTTATTTTTCTTAAAAATAAACAAGGGATCTTCAAAATTCTCTGTCAGAGGCCAGTGCCCAAGACCAGTTATCCCGGCAGAAAAATGTGTGCAAGCAGGTACCTCAACTTAGAAAACCTGTAAAAACAGTGTAAATCCTTCTCCCCAAACAAGCATGTATCTTCAGTCTCACCCTCTGCTCCCTTGCAAAATATTTCAGTGCATCTGCCTTTCCTCTTCTCCTAGTCACTGGCTGCCCCCATGACTCTGGTCTTACTCTGGTATTAGTTGGTCACAGACAGCATCTAATCTTAAAGTCTTTTGAAGTATCCTTACCACCGGAACTCAAGGAGCGACCTAGAGAGAAAAGAAGAAAGCAAAGCAAAGGAAGTTATCTGATTGGTTGTCACTTAAGTGGCTGCCCTATTGGGCAAAGCCTAATTGCCTGCTGGTGATTGGATGTTGCTATAGATTTCTCTCTTGAGGCATTTGCAGATTTAGATGTTGGTGTGCTTAGTCAAATGTTAAGTTATTAGAGCCACTTCAAGTTTAATGGCTTACTTGTTGAATCAATTTAACACTTTCTCCATTTGTAGCCAAATACCTTTGATTATTAAACCCACTGACTGCTCCAGGTCATCACTAATCTTTAATCAGCCCCATTTTAAGAGCACAGAAGCAGAGGCATTTTTCAGGAGCTCAGCTGAGGAGAGAGTTACCGTTGTGACCCTCCGCCGAGAAAGCACACCTTGACAGACTCTTAACATGCAAGTACAGAACAGCTCACTGATGAAACAGAAGACCTCTATACTTCAAAAAGCAATGATCACTTCTCTGCCCTCTCTTACCCAACTTCTCGACATTTGATCTAGCTCACCATTACCTCTCTCTTGTGTTTCTTTGTTCCCTGGGTTTCCTTATGAGCACATCCCTTGTGGAAGATGTATTACTGTTCCAGCTATTTACTGCTTATCCCCGTGAGAGGCTCAAGGTAAGTTTCACCTGGAATATAAGTGGAAGGAATAGGTCCCATATCCCTTTATATGTTTAGTACATGAGACTCAGTAATTCCTAGTATCGCCTCTTCTATCTACACCTGATATCTA
This sequence comes from Uropsilus gracilis, assembly GCA_004024945.1. Taxonomy (NCBI): domain Eukaryota; kingdom Metazoa; phylum Chordata; class Mammalia; order Eulipotyphla; family Talpidae; genus Uropsilus; species Uropsilus gracilis. Next base: position 87,125 of record PVHY01003892.1, read on the forward strand.
AAATGGGTTTTTTAAATTTATTTCTTTCATCTTAGATTTTTTTCAGTTAAGTTACAAATCCTCTTGGATAAAGAAACCCTTACAGACATTTTAAAAGGAAGAAGGAAATTAACATTCACTGAATGACTAATACATGACATATGCTGTTTGAGAAACTTTCCAAGTATTATCTTATTTCATCATCACAATATTATCAATATTCCCATTTTCCAGATATTCCAGAAAGGTTAGATAAACTCATCTTAACTGAGGTTACTGAGATTAGATTGAGTCTACATGTGTTGCTACACCCTATTTCTTTCCACTCTTCTATGCTGTTGCCTGTTTTGTCATAGACATTTAGGTAGGAGAAAAGAAGATGGAAGGTTAGCTGATGTGCTCATAGATGAATGCTGTGAGTCCAGGATGGGGAGGGAAACTGTTCACACTAATTCAAAACCCTCAAAGATTAGAACTGGAAAGAACTTAAGATATCATAAAAGCCTAAACAGGCAGCTTCCCCTGTTGTGAATTTGATGTTGAGAGAAGTGAGGTAACCATTCTATTGTGGAAGGATACTTCTTCAGATATTTTACCAATAAAATCTTGCTAGATTACACTATGATTACAAATAGTCTAGTCCCAAAGTTTCAGTAGCCTATAATAACAAAACTCCATTTCTCACTAAAGTTACATATCTGTTATGTGTTGACTGCAAGCTGGCTTTGGTTATGTTCCTCATTAGTCAAGGTTGAGGAAGCAGACTCTATTTAGAACACATGATCCTCACAGCAGAGGGAAAGGAGTAAGAGAAACTAGTGGAAACTGCTCTGATAGGTGTTATGTCTTATCTATTCATATCCAAGCTAAGCCTGACATCAGTGGGAGCAGAGAAAATCACGTAGCATTGCAAATCACATAGTAATGGGAGGGGATGACTAGCCCTTTTGTAGAGAAAGGGAGTGAATAATTGAGAAAGTAACACAATCTATCACCATCTATTAGTTATGTTTAATTTACCTCAAATTTGCCATTGCCAGGGAACAAGCGATCCAACTGCTGCACTCCCTTGCCTTGGAAAGGTTTTAATTGCCAGAGCACAGCAAAACTTGTCAATTTTGTTCTCGGAAAATCTAAGCTAATTGAGATTTTGCGGGACTGGGTCATGGGGTAGCCGGGTGAAGAAGAGTAGTGGATGTCTGGCAAAGAGAAGGGAAGACATTATTAGGAGCAAAGGAGAGATTTTTATCCCTCATGTCTGAAAATTCAGGCGAACTGAATACTTGTTTTCAAGAGTTGTGAAAATCCACTGAATCTTGCCTGCACCATGAGGGGATGGAAGGACTTCATGGGAGCTGCTTCCATGGTATTCTTGGGGAGATCAAGGACACCAGCCTTAATAAAGCAGCCTAGCTGGTATAGGCTTGGGTCTCCAATGGGCTGAAATGATGAAAGTCCTCTGCAAAGGTTTTGGCTGGGGTAAGACCCCAAGGACTATGACACATGCCAGGCTGTGGGCAGAGGGAAAAGCATCCTAACATTAAAGTCACTACTAACCTAGTAGTGTGAGGAGCAGAACACATTTATTTATCAAGGTCTCAGAGCTAGTAAGGGGCAAGATAATTCCCTATCCAGTAGTTCCCTGGTGGACCCCCAAAAGCATAAATAGTATCAATTCATATATATATATATATCTATATGTATGTGTGTCAGAAAAAACAGCATTATATATAATATAGATATAATAATATATATAATATATATTATATATAATATAATATATATAATATATATAATATATATAATATAATATATATAATATATATAATATATAATATATATATAATGCTGTTTTTTCTGACACACATACATATAGATATATAATATGTGTCAGAGTTTAATTTATAAATTAGGCACCATAAGAGATTACAAGTAATATTAAAATAGAATAATTATAATAAAGTTAATGTGAATGTGGTTCTTTCTTGCTAGCTCTCAAAATATTTTACTGTATAATATTTTTGGTATAAAACTGTGGAAAACAAAACCCCTTTTTGTTGTGTGGGGGTGTGTGCTGCTGTACTTTTCATTCAAATTATCTAGGATAGAGAAGTCTCTCAATCTCTTTGCCTCAGTTTTTGTATTGCTGTAGTTTGTCATACCACCAACTGTGTAGTTTAAACAGCAGAAATTTATTATTTCATGCTGTAAAGCCTTAAGTATGAGATTAAGGCAGGTTTATATTCCAGTGACCTCTTCTAAACTGATTACATCAATATGGTCTTATATCCAGATAAGATCCCATTTACTGGGGCTAGGACTCCAACATATGCATCTAGGAGGGCACTGTTCAACCCACAACACCCTCTGAGAAGTACTGGGGTGTTATGTCTTATCTGATGCCATATGTCTTATGTCTTATCTGATGACATATGTCTTACTGATGACAGAGTCCTGAGCAGAGACCTCTTGGGGTCAACCATTAAGGAAGGATAGACACTAAGCCATCAGTATGAATGAATGTGAAGCCAATTTCAGTTCTATCCACTTCAACTTCCTACCTACTGCTGATTTGGGAACTAGGCTTCAAATTAGATATCAAATTAGATCAAACTACTATCAAATTAGATACTGGATAGTCTCACTTATATTTGGAACAGACATAAACAAAAGGACAAGAAATCATAAAACCTAACATGTTGAATATAGAAATGAAACATCCAGCAAAGGACAGGGAAGGGAGGTGAAATAGGAGAGGGAGGAACATGAGGGGAAAATGGTGATAGGTCACGGGTGATAAAGTGGTGAGAGAAATATGGGGACAGTGTAAACTAGATGAATAAATAAAATGAATATCAGCATGATTCTTGAGCAAGTTTTTTTCAATACCTGACACTTTTTTTTCATTTGATAAAGTTTTTATTTAGAGTTCTGTACATATTTATCAGTTTTTTTCCCATTGTTCCTTTTTTCCATCTAGCCATTTTTCTTTTGCTTCTATGATATCCTTTGGTGAATGCTTGTTATTGGCTCACTCTTTCAAACCTTCCTTTCCTAATATTACTTTGCACTATTTTTGAGAGGTATTTTTGTTGGTATGCAATTCTAAGTCAATATTTATCTTCTTTTAGCACATTTACAATAATAGATTTACAGTTAAGAATGTTAACAAGCTACAGGAAGGGACAAAACATAATGATGAAGATAATGATACATTAACAAGACATAATACTCATCAAAGTATATACATCAAATAAAGGAGCATGAAAATACATTAGGAAAGTCATAAAAATAGATTAGAATGAACACATTTGTGGTAGGAGATTTCAGCCCCCCACTAAATGACTAGATAAATTAAATAGAAAATAATCAGGGTAAAATAGTCTTGTATTATAGTCTTGTATTTATAGGCCTTATAAACATATAATACCTGACACTTTTGAGGGTGTGCACACCAACCTCGATTCTTTCTTCTCCCACCCAAAGTGTCAATAGCTCCAGATGTGGGTTTGGTCAAGGAATGTTTCCTACAGGAACCCTCTCAATACCAAGTTAATGTGTTGGTTATTCCCTCAAGTTCATTGGGAAGCTGGTCTAGTGTTTCCAAGAGCAGAAGAAAGTCAGCAAACCCTGGTGCCAGCCTGCAGATGCCAGCCTGGGAGTCTTCAAGGTAGCCAGGGAACTACTGATTACATCTTCACAGCGCTTGGGGAATCTCAGTGTGAGATAGCAGTTCTCTCACTCAGGCTCATTCTGTGCCAGATACATACACCTGAGGTCCACTGCTCTACTTCACTTAATTTTGCCTCCAACTCTATTTCATTGCCTTTCTGTTCCTTGTAGAGAGAGGAGCAGCTTCCTTGTATAGATTGAGCCACTCGTGAATTTAAGAATAAGTTTTTTGAGACCTTGAAATTAAGAAGATGAAGTTTGGACAAGTCAAAAAAAGATAATCCCAATATATACTGGGAACCTTTTCTTATTTTGTGTCATACCAAAAAATAATAGCAACTAATTTTTACAGATACTGGAATTAGATAATTATTGAATGCCTTTAAACATATTTAAGGTCATAATTTAGTATTAGATGTAGTCACTTAAAAAATTAAGATGAACTTAAATAGTATCAACAGCTCTCAGTTTTAGTCTGGATGGTCTTCTCAAATGCCTTCATCCTATTACTTCACTTTTTATAGGTGTATATCTCTCTTCAGGATTCTAGAATTAAAAAAAAAAAAACCAGTGTGGCTGACCATAAAGTGCCCTTGGTGAAACATGTATCTTGTGAACCAGACTAAGCTTACACAGCCAGCACACTAACACTTTCTGTTGGCTAGGAGATTAGATCTGGGCAAAGAAAATAGGTCATCAACCTATACCACCACCTCTAGCACCTTCACTGTTCAAGGATACCATTGATGAAAATTCTAATATTACAACAAATCACTGTTGTAATGAATAAACATCCATTGCCTCCTCACTCTACACAACAATCTGCCTCTGAGCCTCATTCCATATTTTCTTTGAGCCCTCCAGGTTCACAAATAGTCTTTTTGGTGTGTGCATAATAAACTCTCACTAATTACAGCTTCAGTAACTTATTAACTTTATTTCTTCTATTTGTGAACATTTGATATCTCCCCTCCTCCCCCCCGCACACACAAATATGTATGGAAAGCTTTATAAATATAAAACCAAAGGCAAAAATTATGCAGGAAGTTATTTATGTGTTTGTTTTACTTGTATTAAAGAGTAGTCAGAAACAAAAGTACTAGAAAAATGGCCATTAACAATATAGTAAGATCTTGCATAAACAAAGAACCCTGGTAATTCAAAAACAAAAAGATAAACCACAATAGTTAAACTGACATCAATTACTAGAAATTCACAACAGAACAGTAAACATGAGTGAAAAAACTCCAACTTTGCTAAGTAAATTAAAATTATAATAAAATGGGATGGAAATTTTCCTTTATTAAATTGACTAACATTTTATAAAAATCCCAATGCTGACAAGGTGTGGAGCATGGGTAGTTTCAGTACTTCCACACATAAGCATACTGGCACACCCTTACTGGAGCCCCACCTTCTCAGGCAAGTCACTGGATCCCAATTTCTTTGTGTAATGAAGAAGATCTCAGATAGCTGTCTGAATTGAACTGGCTGTGATTTATTATACCAATTCTAAAGTTCTAAGTCAGCAGAATATTCCAGAGTACTCTGTAATCAAAATCTAGTTGGGACTTTCTGTCCTCAGAAACAGTTTATAGACTTAATGTTCAAAATTATATAGTTCTCTCCAGAGTTTCTTTTGTAAGATCTTTGTACTTGCAAGAGCAAAGGAGAACAAAGTGAACTAATAAGATGCAAGTAGATTGAAAATAAAAACTGTAATACAGTCCAACTTTCTTCACTCAGTATCTTGCTGGGTTTCTATCTGTTGATGCTGTTTGTGAATTTATAAGCTTGTGATTACATGCTACAAAGATAATACTGTAGCAATACTTTCTGCTGCTAATTTATGTCTGTTTCACACAATGGAATTAAATAATTATTTCACACTGTTCTACAAGGAATAACTAGTTTCCACGTGTCTCTTCACTTCAACCCAACCACCCACTTATTTAGAGCCCCCTACATGCTAAGTACTGTTCTGGGAACTAGAGATATAATCATGAGGAAAACAAAGTCCCCACTTTCACAGAGTTTACATTCTTATGGGAGAACAGAGATCATAAACAATAAAGATAAATACCTAACAGTCAGATAGTGATAAATAGAGCAGAAGAAAATTTCATCAGGCTGAGGGGGATGGAAGACTAGGGGTGGGCATGGAAATGAAATTGCTATAATTTACAGAAAGGTTAGGAAGGTCTCACAAATAAGGGGATATCTGAAAAGAGTCTAGAAGAAAGGAAAGGATAAGACAAACACTCATGTAGGGAAAGAACATTCCAATTAGAAGATCCAGTGAGTGCAAAGGTCCTGAGGTAGAAGCTACCTGGCATGTTAGAAAAAAAGCAAGGTCATCTGTTGGGGGAGAGAGTAGGGCAAAGATATCAAAGGGTAGGTGATTGGTGATGAGAATTGACAGATAGTATGGGGTACATATCATATAAGGTCATTTAGGTTGAGTGAACATAAATCTGATTTTCCTGTAATAACCCTGTTTATGCCTATTGTTCATGGGCAATTTGCATTATTTCCCTTTAGCTCTCAAACTGTCCCTGTTTAAAGCATAAAATATGGTCAGTCTGATTATGGACATTGTATTAGTTTTGGAACAAAGGGAGAAACTGTTGGAAGGTTTAAAGCAAAGAAGCAACATATTAGACTTTCATTTAAAATGAAGGGGCATTGGTGGCAGGGAGAGCAGGTGGAGGTTCTTACAATAACGTTAGGTCAGACATAATGGTGGCTTGACTGGAACAGAAGTAGTGAAGAAGCAGTGGAACCTCAAATAGTTTGAAGGTAGAATCTGGAGGACATATTTGCAGATTGCACTTGGAGAGTGAGAGAAAGAACGGAGTCTGGATGATGCCAGAGGAATGTGTTTGGAACCCCTGATTTATTATGTTTGGTTTCCATGGAACCTTCACACAGCATGGACCCTGCTTGCTTTAAATTTGGATGTTGGCACTGTTTCCTGTTGATACGAACAAAACATTCATCAAAAAATTTAGATAATCTAATAAATAGAGATTATGGTCTTGGAGCCCAAGGACCCACTAAATAAGGAGTAATATGTTATTGGCATCTAGTTGGGACTCAAATCAGTTCAGGCCTGTTCAAAACTGCTGCTGACACACAGCTCAAACGTTAGATGCTTCCTCAGCTTTCGGATTCCATCAGTGAACCACTCTTCAGCTTCTGGGGAAAATCCTGCTTGCTGAAGTTGCTGAAGTTGGCTAACCTCCTTCTGGTTGCATATGTAATTCTCCACAGTCATGCTCCAGTAAAAGAAGTCCCAGGGAGCAGATGGTTTCTGCTTTGTGTCAGGGTCTGGTGATGAAGTGTCTGTCTTGTCATTCAGGGTGAGGAAGGATCATGGGAACTGATAATTTTGTCAAGTGTCTAAGGTGTTATATATGTCTTATCCACATCCCAAAACTATTAAAATTGCTGCAAAAGACTGATTAATTTTGAAACTTGCTTAATATACAACTTTGATGTCATGTTAATATCATCATTTCCTGAAGAACCCTACCGTGCTACCGTGCCATTATTTGCTTTCCTTTTAAGGACTGAGAAATGCAGTGAGCACAATGTTACCAGAGTATCTGGACACTGACCTCAGGTAATACTCTTTCCATTTATTTAAGTATTTCTTCTTTTCCTTTCCATCAAAAAAGTTTCACAGATTTCTACAAGACATTTCAACTTTCTGTGCATTTTATCGTTTTATTGCTATTGTGAATGAATCCTTTTTCCATTACATTTTCCACTAGATAATTGCTATGGAAGGAAAACAACTGATTTTGGTGTATATACATTTTTCTCTACTTTTGTTAACTACATTTATTGTTTCCAGTATTTTTTCAGTTGAATTTCTTAGATTTTCTATACTAGAAAATAATCATATTTAAGTCTTCCCAATCACTATAGTCTTCAGAATGAGATTAGAATCAAGCAGGGGTGACAGCATTCTTCTCTTATTCCTAAATTTTATGGGAGTTCCTTTATTAACTCATCACTTAATACAATGATTGCTATTGGTTTCTGTTACATACACTTTGTCATATTATGGAAGCTTCCTTCCATTTTTAGTATACTAAGAATTTTTATTAGCATTAATTAGAGTTTTAGAGCACCAATGAATAACATCTTAGCTGTTCCCCACCTTGAGTCTAGAACCAATTATGAACACATGAATCATACAGATGTGTATCAAAATAGCAGCTTAAATGGCAACACTAATTGGAGAGTGTGATGCAGATGTGTAGACTCAGGTGACTTCCTTATTCTTCACTCTAAAAATAAACTCACCCAGGTGAAGGTAGGTAATGGCAAGTCTCAACAGAGGCTAGCTAAATGAAATAACAAGAGGAGGAAAGCATTCTAGAAGAGGGCCTCTGTTGCAATTACTTCTAAAACAGAAAACGCAGAGTGGGCAAATTCAAGGCAACTGTCTCTTCCCAACTTTCCCATGGGGAGTGGATACAGAGAGGAGAGATACATGACTCCAAGAAATTCCTTTACAGAAAGATCAAGCTCATTGAATGGAGATTTCCCCCTGGGAGAAAAAAAATGGATGGTCAATTTGGTTCAAAGATTGCTAGGAGTCAGTATTAGTTATCTATTGCTGTATAAAAAATTAGCACCAATTTGGTCACTGTTAGTACACATTCATTGTCTCACTGTTTCTGTGAGTCAGAAATCTGGGCAAAGCTTAGCTGGGTGTTCTGTCTTTTAGGAGGCTGCAATCAAGGTGTTAACCTTGGTCAGTGGTCTCATATGAAGGGAAAGGGCATGTTTTCAAGCTCACTTAATGGTTGTTGGCAGGGTGCTGGTCATTTTGGGTTGTTGGACTGAGGGCCTCACTTGCTAGCTGGTTCTTGGGCAGAGGCAATTTTCTTCTTACCATGTGGACCTCCCAACATGGTGAGTTGCTTTGGCGACTTTGTCCCTCACTCAGGGACAACTGGCTAACAAGAGGAAAATCGGTCTTCAGTAACTTAATAAAATCTTAATCATCTTCTCAATGTTGCTGAATCCTGATGGTTAGAAGCAAGAGAAGGGGACTAACAAGGTGTGAACATAAGAGGACAGGGATCAGCAGGGACCACAGGCATCTATAAATATAATGTAACTGATAGATTTCTTTTTTTTTTAAATAATTTTAAAAATTTTTGTGGGAAGAAAACAAGTTATATAGATAGGTATACATATTACAATACCATAATTACAAAATTATAGCCATGCAAAATAATATATTATTTACTGATGTGTGATTTAAAAGTTTCAAATACCACTGGCATGGCAAACATCAGATCCAGTGTATTAATTATTATTTCTGGGAATGCATAATGGGGAATAGCATAGAAGAGATATCCACAGAGAATGTCAATTATCTCTGTGATGTTTTTTTTTAAGTTTTCTAAATTTGCATATATATGTGTATTTATATTTATATTACATTATTGCATTATTGTGTACCAGGGCTTTCCTACTTCACTAACACCTGTTAACCATCCTGATCTTTTGTGCTCTTCACCTCTTCCACCTTCTTCCCCCTCCTTCTCTCTCGCTCCATTGTTCAGTCCCATTGGTTGTTTTCATTCTTTCTTATTTGTTTGTTTGTTTGTTTTTCCCTATATTTGTCATATAAGTGAGACCATCCGGTATTTCTCCTTTTCTTTTTGACTTATTTCTGCTAATATGAGCCTTTCTAGTTCCATCCATGTTGCTGTGAATGACATATATTTGTCCTCCTTGATGGATGCATAGTATTCCATCGTGTATATGTACCACATTTTTTTTTTTAGCCAATCATCTGTTTTGGGGCATTTGGTTTGTTTCCAAATCTTGGCAAGTGTAAACAGAGCTGCAATGAACATGCGTGTACAGGTGTCCTTTTGAATTAATGTTTCCATGTCCTCTGGGTAGATTCCCAGTAGTGGGATTGCTGGGTCAATTGGTAAGTCCACTTTCAATTGTTTGAGGGTCCTTCACAAAGTCTTCCATAGTGGCTGGACCAGTTTGCACTCCCACCAGCAGTGTAAGAGAGTTCCTTTTCTCTACATCTGCGTCAACATTTGTAGTTCGTTTTATTTATATGGGCCATTCTTACTGGTGTAAGATGGTATCTCAGTGTGGTTTAATTTGCATTTCCCTGATTATTAGTGATGTGGAACATTTCTTCATATGCCTATTATAATGTAACTAATAGATTTATTACTTTATTTTTTAGATTTCTTACTTTTGAACTACTCTAAAATACCTGAATATTCTTTAACAAGTTCTTTTTTTAATTAAGCACTACGTTAATTTGCTAATATTTCATTTAGGACATTCATGTGTATATAGTCATAATGTATATGGGCTATAATATTTACTATCTGTAATGAGTTTGGAAGCTGAATTATCAGCTCCCAAATAACTGAATTAGGAAGTATCCATCTTTTCACACGCTTGTTTTAATAACAAAGTTTAGTAACACAGGAATTATCAGTCACTTCGGAGTTTGAGAGAATCCTTCTATGATACCATCTAGAAATAAATATCTAATAAAATTGTCAGTCTGTGATTGTTGGTTTATTAAGTTTTGTACATTACCTTGCCAACTTCGCTGTTTTCAAATTTTCCATAAAATAACTTATTTACTTTTTATACGAATTTACTTATTCACAAATGATTAAATCTAGATCTAGATAGCCAATAGTTTTGTCATAAATATCATTTCATAATTTTAAACTCTATATCTATGGTTATGTTTCCTTTTTTATGCCCTTAACAATGTATACTTATATCTTCTGAAGTGTTTTCTTGGCCAAATTTATCAGCAGTTTGTCTCTTTATACATTTGAAAGAGACAAATGTATTATTTCTATTAATTAATTTTCTGTTTTCTAGTTCTTTATTAATTTTTCTCAACTATATTTTGGTCTTTGTAAATAACTTCTTAGAGTACACCTGAATTTTCCATCTTCTTATTGATTACAAGGTAATTTAAAGCTATGGATTTTTCTCTGAGAATGGTTTTTGGCTGTGTCCTATAGATTCTGATACATACTAACTCCCATCTTTATTATCTGTAAGTATTCTGGATTTCAAATTTTGTTTACTCATGTATTTAAAAGGTATGATAAAAAGTAGTTTTCTTATCATTTAAGCGATTATATAATAGTTGTCATATTCTAATTGGTAATTTCCAGTTTATTATATTATGATAAAATAGTTTGCCTGACATTAGTACAAACTTTTACATTTCTTTGAGATTCTCTTTGTGGTTCATCACATGACCAATTTTTGTGTTTATTGGGAATTTTAAAAAGTTTTGTGAAGAGCAAAACTTTACATATCGGCAATTACTCTTATGTATCTAAACATTTATGGTTTTATTTATTTTTCAATTTCTTTATCAGTTTAATAACAAAAGAGTAATATTAAAGTTACCACTAATATTGAGATCTGTTAAATTCTCATAAGATTTTTATTGCCTCATATATATTTCTACCATGTTATTCAGTAATAAAATGTTATGACTGCCATAGATTTTGTGTGATTGCTTCTTATTATTTTTAGTATCATTTTGTCCCATTTAGATCTTCTTGTTCTTAATTTTACTTTGCATGATAATCTTGCCACATGGGTCTATTTTTCTATTATGCTTTTTTGTATGCTTTTCCCATCCCTTTATTTTAAAGCTCACTATGACTTTTTAAAATGCAATCATAAGACATAACTTTTTAAAAAAATGTCCTTGTTTTGATAGTAATTTTAACCAATTCATGTTGTTTTTACTTACTTGTGCTGTTAGAAATTTGGTAATAATATTATGGACATATGAATTGGTAGACACATATTCTATAAACTATTTTTCTCACTTGTTCCTTTTAGCTAGAGTTAGTCAAGTGGGAAACGATCAACCCTACATTGAGTAAATGTAGGACCTTGGTCAATTTCTTGGGAGAGTGAAACTGAATGATTAATTACCTTCACTTAGAGCTGTTACTGGAAGTAAAGGCATGGAATAGACATCTATAAGCTACTTTTTTACATAGCAAAAATTATGTTGACAATATTTCCATGCACATCAGCTCCTCAGCAGTGAGGATATATGTGACAGCAATGTTGTTTCTAACTGTTGTAAAGGGTCTATGCCAGTATTTTAAGTTGCCAGAGAATGAAGAAATACTAAGTAAATTACATTTGTCAATTCTGTCCTTTCTTTAGAGACAAAATGGTCTACGGCCATACCACCCTGAATGTGCCCGATCTCATCTTTAAAGACAAAATAAATTTAAATTGACAATAAAAAACATCCTTGCTCAGAATAATCTCAACACATATCCAGGTCTCCCAAAGAGTTTTGCATTCTTCACTATTCTAATTCCTTCAGAAACTGGACAGAGACACATTCTTTACTCGTTTAATTAAATGAAAAGACAGGCTGACTGTATTCAAAGAAAGAAGGGTAACAGTTCTCTTTTGATCTGCCTTGGCTATTCTAAATAAAATCAAATAAATATATTCAACTCCCAATTCTTGCCCTATAAAAATTAATTGAAAAGATCCCAATAAATGTAGAAACCTAGGTAAGAGATAAGAAAACCTTGATATATCTCTATAAGATTACAAGGTATCCCTAAAAACAAGAGCCCAGGGCCACATGGCTTTACAAATGAATTCTACATGACATTCAAAGAGGAAATAACACCTATACTATTAAAACTCTTCCAAAAAATTGAAAAAGAAGGGAAGCTCCCAAACACATTCCATGAAGCAAACATCACACTCTTACCAAAACCAAATAAGGACAGCACCAAGAAAGAAAGCTATAGACCAATTTCCCTAATGAACACAGATGCAAAAATTTGAAACAAAAAACTAGCAAATCGAATCCAACAATGCATAAAAAGCATTATTCACCATGACCAAGTGGGATTTATCCCAGGGGCACAAGGATGGTTCAACATCCGGAAATCAATTAACATAATCCACCATCTCAATAGGAAGAAAAACAAAAACCATATGATCATAGCAATAGATGCAGAGAAAGCATTTGACAAAGTCCAGCACCCATTTATCATAAAAGCCCTTGAAAAACTGGGGATCAAGGGTACTTACCTCAACATAATAAAAGCCATCTACGACAAACCCACAGCAAACATCATCTTAAATGGGGAAAAACTAAAATCATTCCAGTTAAGATCTGGAACAAGGCAAGGATGTCACTATCTCCATTACTTTTTAACATTGTTTTGGAAGTTCTAGCCAGGGCAATAAGGCAAGAAAAAGATATAAAAGGGATACAAATAGGAAAAGAGGAACTGAAACTATCATTATATGCAGATGATATGATTCTATATGTAGAGAACCCCAAAAAATCCACAGAAAAACTTCTTGAAATAATAACCAGTTCAGTAAGGTTGCCGGCTACAAAATCAACACACAGAAATCAGTAGCCTTCCTATACACAAAAAAACAAGCAGCAGAAGAAGAAATTTAAAAAGTCATCCCATTTACCATCGCACCCAAAATAATTAAATACCTGGGAATAAACCTAACAAAACATGTAAAAGACTATACAAAGAAAACTTTAAAACGCTACTAAAAGAGAGAGAAGAAGACACAAGGAAATGGAAAAACATTCCTTGCTCATGGATGGGAAGAATTAACATCATCAAAATGGCCATCCTACCAAAAGCAATCTACAGATTCAATGCAATCCCCCTTAAAAATCCCAAAGTCATTCTTTAAAGAGATAGAACAAAAATTACAAAAAGTCATATGGAATAACAAAAGATCTCAAATATCAAAAAACCTCCTCTCCAAAAAAAAAGAGAATGGAGGACTAACTATTCCAGACTTCAAGCTATACTATAAAGCCATAATACTTAAAACAGCATGGTACTGGTACAACAACAGACAATCAGACCAATGGAATAGAATTGAGAGTCCGGAAATAAAGCCACACACATATAGCCAATTAATCTTTGACAAAGGAGGGAAAAACTTACATTGGAACAAAGATAGCCTCTTCAACAAATGGTGCTGGGAAAACTGGACTAAGACAAGCAAAAAAATGGACCAAGACATCTCTCTCACACCATGTACAAAAATTAATTCAAAATGGATAAAAGACTTAGATATCAGACCTGAAACCATAACATACATAGAGGAAAACTTGGGCAAAATCCTCCATGAAGTACAATTCAGAAACCCCTTCCTGGAATCATCTGCAGAAGGCAAAAAATTGAAGGAAAACATAAACAG